>CAUYQV010095877.1:0-13636 GCA_963574575.1 Galagoides demidoff
ATAAGACACTGTCTTATATTTATTTTTTCTCAAGAAGACACACTAGGGCTTATTTTCAGGGGATGCCTTATTTTTATTAAGTATAATACAACAATCTACATTTATTCAAATACAGTTATGTCATCTTCTTCTGGAACCTGACAAGGGGAGCCGACCTTGGTGGTGGTGCTGGTGCTAGTGATGCATGAACTCCTTTCTTCTAGCCATTCACATGGGCGCAATAGGATGCCTGTGACCGAGGTGGCCACCTGTGCAAGTGTGAAGGGCTCAGAGAAAGGAGCTGTGGTATATAAAAGGTATTCCAGCCTTCTTACCTCTCCGTGCTGAAATGCACGGCATGGCTGCATTTTGCTACATAGCTACACCCATCACTAGGTCTTATTATTGGGGTAGGGCTTATATTTAACAAATGCGTAGAAATCCTGCTAGGGCTTATTTTTTGGGCAGGTCTTATTTTGGGGGAAACATGGTAATTTTCATAAACTGGACACATACGATATGTACCTATCAGTAAATAGGCCTTGTTCCTTATGTTGAACAGTTTGTTACAGCCCCTTGACCCAAGGTGGTCAACTTGCAGAGGTTCTATGTTTAAAGCTTAAAGGAAAATGACTCATCCAATAGGGATACTCAATAGAGAAATATAAACTATGGGGGAAAAAAAGAATAATTTTAGAGTTGAAAAGCGTAATAATCATGAGGAATTCACTACATAGATTCCACAGCAGATTTGTGATGGCAGAACAGGAATCAGTGAACTTGAAGATAGACCAGTATAACAGAAAGAAACAAAAAGATTAAAGAAAAATGAACAAATCTGCAGGGACTTAGAGCAGTATCAAAATGTACCTATTTATGTAAGCCAGGACTCCCAGAAGGAAAGGAGGGTTAGAAGGGTATAGAAAAATATTCTTTAAGAATGGAAGTAAAAGTATCCAATGTACTCAGCTCTACTATGAAACCAATATATAACCACCCAAACTTCCATATGAAAGCTATAACCCAACTACAGCCCAAGATAAAGGGGAAAGAGGAGGGGGAGGGGAGAATAGCGGGGAGGGAGGGTAATTGGTTGGACCACACCTATAGTACATGTTACAAGGGTACATGTCAAATCTACTAAGTGTAGAGTAGTGTGTAAATGTCTTAACACAATAATTAAGAAAATGCAGTGAAGGCTATGTTAACCAGTTTGTTGTAAGTATTTCAAATTGTATATAAAATCAGCACATTGTACCCCATAAATGCATTAATGTACACAGCTGTGATTTAATAATAATAATAAAATTAAAACTAAAAGAAAAGAAAAAAAATTTGAAGAAACCATGCCCTAAAACTTCCCAAATCTGATAAAATTTACAAATCAAAGAAACTCAGCAAACCACGAGTAGAATCAATATAAAAAGATCCACAACTAAATACATCTTAGACTGCTAAAAGACAAAGACAACAAGGAAATTTTGAGACAGCAAGATAATAACTTTTACACAAAGGAACCACAGTTAAATTAACAGCTGACTTCTCATGAGAAACAACAGGGTAGTAGAAGACATATTCAAAGTGTTGGAGAAAAAAACTATCTATAAAGAATTCTATAACTAGCAAAACTGCTTTTCAAAAATGAAGGCGACAGATCATAAATAGACCTATGTTGAAGTGTGCTAATTACTAACAGAACCCATACACAGCCTGCAGCCTTGAGTAAAGCCCAAAGCAAAAGAAGGCTGTCAGACAGATGCAGGGCACCTGGCAAGGCAACACTCTCCACTTGGAAAGCAGTTCTTTACTCAGTGCCAACACCGGGACATCAAATGATCACCACACCAGGCTGTTGTTATAAAACGCTAGATTCGAAGTTCTCCAAAAATAAAGCCTCGGAAAATATGACGTCATTATTTTCTTAACTCCAGAACTCTTTGTCTGTTTCAGACGGCTAGAAATAAATACACTAGAGAAGTAGGGGAGAGAGAATAAATCATATATAACATTTCTTCTACCCTATCCTCCAATGATGGTGTCTGGTTCTTTACATTCCTTGGCTGCTATCTTTCTTTTTTTTACACACCAGGTCATCTAACTTTGTCATCACAGAACTGCCACACAGCGAGTTGCATAGAGCTTCTGTGCATTTCTGGGGTTGGATCAGGGAAGCAAGTTAACAGCACTTGCTAGGGCATCATCTTGTCAGCAACCAGAAAAACTGCCACATTCTTCTGTAGTTTAGTAAATTTTTAAAATAAAAAAAAAAAATGAAGATGACAATAGATGCGGGAAAAGCAACTGACAAGATCCAACCCCCATTCATGAAAAATAATATTCAACAAACTAGCAATAGAAGGGAACTATCTCAATGTGATAAAGTGAATCTCTGGAAAACCTATAGCAAAGAACATATTTATGGTGAAAGACTTCATGCTTTCCTTCTAAAAGCCTATGACCATACCACCTGGATCACACCTGATCTTAACTGAACTCAGAAGCTAAGCAGGGATAGACCTGGCTAGTACTTGGATGGGAAAATACATAGTAAACTAAAAATGTCAATATATAAAAATCAGTTGTATTCACATATGTTAGCTACTGACATGTTCACTGGAAATGAACTTAAAAAAAATTCCACTCATAATAATATGAAAAATAATAAAATATTTAGGAATAAATTTTAGGGAAAAAGTATAAGACCTCTCATCTCTATATTCAATGTGATCCCTATCAAAGTCCCAGCATTTTTATAAAAACTGACAGGCCAATCTTAAAATGAAAATATATAGGACAGTCTATGGCCATACTACCTGAACACATCCGCTTTCATCTGGTCTCAGAAGCAAAGCAGGGTCTGGCCTGGTTAGCACTTGGTTGAGGTGAGAGGACAGAAATACATAAGACCAAGATTACCAAAATCAATTTTGTAAAGTGAGCAACCAAGTACGAGTTATAACAATACTAATTTCAAAACTTAATATAAAGCTATAGTAATAGAATGTAGTATTGGTATAATGATAGCCACTTAGGTTAATGAAATAGAAGTTACAATTCTTACTTTTATGGTCAATTGACTTTCATCAAAGATGATAATGCAATCAATGATGAAAGGAGTGTCTTTTCAAGAAATACTGTTGGGATAATTGGATATCCATATGCAAAATAATGAACTTAATTTGGACCACTAGATTGCCTTAGGAGGAGCAAAAACTCTTACCTCACACCATATAGAAGAAAATTAATTCAATATGTATCACAGACCAACATGTAAGAATTAAAATTCTAAGACTTCTGAAAACAAACTCTGTGACCTTGTTTTTGACAAAGATTTCTTAGATACGACACCAAAATTATGATGAGAAGAAATTGAAAAATTTCATCAAAATGGTAAGTTTTGCCTTTTGAAAAATACCAGTGAAATAATAAAATGACAATTCATGCTGGAAAAAAATTTCTAGGTCCTATCTGATAAAGCACTTCTGAATGTCAAAAATAAGAAGCAACTCAATTAAAAATAGGCCAAATGCTTTAGTAGATATTTCACCAAGAAAGTATACAAATGATTAACAAGCACTTGAAAATATGCCCAATATCACTGATCATTAGGGAAATGCAAATTGCAGCCACAATATGATACCACTGCACTGCCGCTAGAATGGGTGGCTGGTAAAAGATTGATGATACTAAGTGCTGACAAAGATGTGAAAAAAACTGAAACCCTCGTAAATCACTTGATTGGAATATATAGTGGTATACCCACTTTGGAAAAACATTTGTGAATGTTTTTCATTTTATTTATATTTGAGACAGAGTCTCACCCTATTTCCCTAGGTCTGTGGCATCATCATAGCTCACAGCAACCTCAATTTCTTGGGTTCAGGTGATCCTCTTGCCTTAGTCTGCCCACTAGCTGGGACTACAGGCACCTACTATGATGCCCAGCTAGTTTTTCTATTTTTAGTAGAGACAGGGTCTCATTCTTGCTCAGGCTGATCTTGAGCTCCTGAACTCAAGCAGTCCTCCTGCCTTGGCCTCCCAAGAGTGGTAGGATTATATGCATGAGCCACCGAGCCTGGCCAACTTTGACTATTTTAGATTGTACAAGCAAGACCCCCATCTCTACTAAAAATAGACAAACTAGCCAAGTGTAGTGGTGCATGCCTATAGTCCTAGCTACTGGAGAGGCTGAGGCAAGAGGATTGCTTGAACCCAGGAGTTTGAGGGTGCTATGAGCTATAATGATTGATACCACAGTACTCTGCCCAGGGTAACAAGTGAGACTCCGTCAAAAAAAAAAAAAAAAGAAAAAAGAAAAAAAAAAGAAAGAAAGAAAAGAAAAAAAAGAATTCCAAGATAATAAAACATATTCCATCACATAATTCTCACTTAAAGTTATTAGGATTATAATACTATATGTCAATAGCATATTTCTTTTTTCTTATATTTGGATTTTTCTATATTTGTATTTTATAATTTACACAATTTTAGCACCACATTAATTTTAAAAATTTAAAATAACTAATTTCAGAAATGTGTGCTCAAAAATATTTAGAAATAAAGGTATGTGATCAAGACTTCACAGTTTTAGTAGAATATCTTTAGATAAAACATTCATTCTTTACCTGCAGTTTTTATTTGTTTTGTTGGAGTATTTTAGTTTTTTTCTCTTCTGTCTACCCCAGTTACTAGAAGTAAGTCTTTATAAGGCTATATTTTCATCTTATTCTTTTGCCTTTTTTTTGTCATAAAGATCAGTTAGATCATTTACCTCCAATAAGTCATATTTGAATTTCAGAGACACTTATCGTTATTGACTGAGAAAGGTCAATGAAATCTTCAGTGGTATTGAGAAAATTAGTCTTCTTTTGACACATCCAAATGATGTGGAAGTAGGACATAAATAACAAAAACCCAATAGGAAGAAAGCCAAGGAACTGGCTATAGAGAAGAGAATTTTAAAAAAGAAAGAAATCCATGCAGAATTAAGGCATTTTTATGGTCTGTTGAAAACCAGATTTACTATTTGGCCTTGGAAAAGTCACTTATTTTTTTCCATTGCCTCTGTCCCACATTTATGAAAATGAGGCTTAATGTGCTTCTCCATATCTCACAACCATTAATTATTAACTTTTAAACTTAAAAAAATATAAACTATGTAAGCGTCTGAGCTTTCTGTATGTGCATGTTACTGTACCTGTATCTGAAGAGAAACACAGAGAAGGCTTTGGCATCTAATAGTTCATCTCAGAAAAGGCCTCCTTGTTTCTACTTCAACTTTTTCCTTTTATTTCCTTCCTTCTAGTTGTTAACATTAGGTAAACATTCCTTTATTAACTAATTTAATTGAAATCCCATAAGTAATCAGCATTTTTGTCAGTTTCTTGTATATCTCCCTTTTTTTTAAAGCCCCTAGACACAATTTTCTCATAGCCTATCTTAGGTGGCATATCATAATCTCATGGCCAAATATACTTAAATCTAATATTTTAATCCAATTTGTTTTTAGTTGTCAGCTTCCTAAAATTATAAAGTTTTAGAGCTAGGAAGAACATTCAAGAGATTATAATTTAGGGATTATAAATTAGCATTAAAACTGGCCAAATAATTCCCAGCTTAATTCTTTCTATTCAAACTTATTGGTCTCCCTTATAAAGAAGAAGAAATTAGTAAGATTCAGTCATTTCACCATGTTTGCTATGTATTTGTGTCTATGTGGCTAAATTTTCTAAGTCCAAAATAATGTAAATTTTGAAAATTTTATAGGCATAGAATAATGGAGGGAAAAATTATGCATTATACCAAGAATTCTTGGCTAGGTGTGGTGGCTCTAGCCTGTAATCCTAGCACTCTGGGAGGCAAAGGCGAGTGGGTTGTCTGAGCTCAGGAGTTCGAAACCAGCCTGAGCAAGAGTGAGACCCTGTCTCTAAAAAATAATAGCTGGGTTTGTGGTGGACATCTATAGTCCTAACTACTTGGAAGGCTGAGGCAAGAGGATCACTTGAGCCCAAGAGTTTGAGGTTGCAGTGAGCTATGCCACCACAGCACTTTACCTAGGGTGACAAAGTGAGACTCTGTCTCAAAACAAACAAACAAACAAAAACAACCCAATTCTCCTCCTAGCATTTCTGACTACTCTATCTACACTATCCCTATATGATATTATATTATCTGACTACTGAGAAGGTAATAGGTTGAGGTAGTTGATATTTAATCATCAGTACAGTACCCTGGAATTATTTGTTATGTTCTTGAAATTGAGTTCCAGCCTATGACTGCCATTTCTATGTTTTAAAAGTAGCAAATTGTATTTAATACAGTGGGTGGAAGAGCACTACCCTCCCAGTCAGGAGGTCAGGCTGAGCCTACCCCCTGCTTACCCTAAGGCTTCCTGAAGTCTTAGACAAGGTATTTGATCTTTCTGGCCCTGTGTTTATTGATCAGATTGAAATATTTCCTGGGTCTAGATTAATTTGTGTATAAGATGAAATATTATACAATCTCACTCTCAATTTTGGCTTTTGTTTTCCTTTGAAAGAAATTTACCAAAATGCTTATCACTTTGGAATAGCCTTCCGTCTATTTCCACCACCCTCTTGTGTCCAGCTTTCTATCTTTGAATAGTTTTTCCGATCTTCACTCTTTGTTCAAGATATGCCTCTACCCTTTACTCCCACTTATACCTTGCCTTCTTTCCCCTACTTCTGTGACCTTACCCTTACCTGAACAAGGGAGCAGCTGTTTACTAACACAAACTCTGTGAAAGATCTACCTCTTTGCCTGTTGAGGAGCCACTACCTGTGAATTATGTTCCTTCACTGATATAGAACAGGAATAGAATGGGAAGGGTAGGGTGTGTGGGCTTTGGAGCCAGACTGCCCGAGTTTATATCTAGTCCCCGTCGTTCAGTAGCTGTGTGATCTTGAACCCCAGTTTCCTCATAAGTAGAATGGGAACAACAGGGTTACCCAAACATGAAAATTAAAAGAATCAAAATAGGAAAGCTCTTAGGATAGTATCTGGCACACAGTCATTGCTATAGAACCTCATAAATTGGTAATGACTCCAGCACAGGCTAAGAGAGGATAATGCTAATGTAGGGGGACAGTCCTGTGAGTGTGTTTACTTTGAGTTATGCGCCTTTTGCAACAATGCTGTCTTCCCTACTCTCTGCTCTTTTCCTGTTCTGGGCAAAAACCTGATGAGAACAGGAAGACTGGCATGATTTGTGGGTGATGTTTCTTTCCTTTAATTTGAAGGAATGGCTACCTATGGCAACTTTTTCTACAGTAAATTTTCTGTTTGAAACATGGTTTTGTTGTTGTTGTTGTTTTCTACCATGCTTCTGAACTGGAATGCCTTAAGTACTATAATCTAAGACATTAAAGTGAAAATGAAAAGCCCAGGAATCCTCCTTTGGACAGGCCTATTTATATATTATTCCATTTGAAAAACAGCACTGGAAAAACTGTTCCTAGCAAAGAATATTAATTGATGAAAACACTTCTTTGCTAACAGTCTGAGGGAAGCAATCTGTTCTTAGCTCTTTCAAACCACAGAATAGATTTAGTCACTAATGAACAAAAGCCAATTATTTTCAATACTACCTTTAACAAGTTTTTGTTTCAGAAAACAAGGTTCTTTTTCTATTCTCTATCAAAGCAAGTTTTTGAAATATAGCGGATCACTTTATGAGAAAAAGGCAATCGAATCTAATTGTAAGATTCTGATTTGAGTGCAAAGCATATTTTCCACTTCAATATCTAAGTATGTAGATTTTTAAGAAGGGGAGAGGAGCTGTTTATCCATTTTGATTAAGAAGTATCATTATACCTAATGTTTTATAGAGTGAGCACAGCAAATATGTCACATGACAAAGCACATGAAAAGATTTCTGCTGATAAGAAGCCAAAATTCTATAGTATTTAGAAAATTACAATATTGCGCATTCTTGATGATCATGGGAGACATAAATCTGGGTAATCAATGAGTATTTCACTTTCCCTAGCACTGTTGTAGGATGGAAAGAAAACTTAATATTGAACAATATTGACAAAAGGTTAATTAGCATATGTATTTTTTTGATCATAAATATTGTGTTTGAAGCTCAAAAGAAATACATCAATAAAAGTAGGAATTAAAATTCCTGAGCCCAGGCCAGGTATAGTGGCTTACACCTGTAATGCTAGCACTCTGGGAAGCCAAGGCAAGTGGATTGCCTGAGCTCATAGATTCAAGACCAGCCGGAGCCAGAGTAAGACCCCTGTCTCTAAAAATAGTCAGTGTTGTGGCTGGTGCCTCTAGTCCCAGCTATGTGGGAGGCTGAGGTGAGAGAATCACTTGAGCCCAAGAGTTTGAGGTTACTGTGATCTATGATGCCATGGTACTCTACTAAGGGTGACAAAGTTAGACTCTGTCTCAAAAATAAAATAAAAGAAAATAAATTCCTGAGCCAGATGATGTCACATAACAAAGAACTTGGTCTTTTAATAAAAATATCTTCAGTGTATTTTTATTTCAAGTACAAACATAAGAGAAAAAAATCACACATTGCATGATCATGTAAGTAATCATGGGGAGCTTTCATTCTATTTTGTGAATGGAGGCTACCCTAATAAATTTGTAGAAATCAGTAGACCTCTTAGAATGTGCAAGGCAGGTATCTTCTGTACTTACATTGTTATCTTTCAGTTAGATATTTCTTCTTCTTTTTTTTTTTTTTTCAGAAAGAGTCTCTGTCACCCTCAGTGGAGTGCTGAGGCATCATCATAGCTCATAGCAACCTCAGTCTCTCAGGCTCAGGTGATCCTTCTGCCTCAGTCTCCAGAGTAAGTAGCTGGGCCTAGAGATGCCTGCCATGATACCCAGCTAGTTTTTCTTTTTTTAGTAGAAAGAAAGTAGTGGGGTCTCGCTCTTGCTTAGGCTGGTCTCCAGTTCGTAAACTCAAAGGATCCTCTGGCCTCAGCCACCTAGAGTGCTAGGTATGAGTCACTACACTAGGCCATAATCTGCCCTTTCTAAAATTGGGTTGTGTATGTCTTACTATTGAGATAAAAGAATTGATTATGTATTTTGAGTATGTGTTCTTTGTCAGATACATGTACCATAGATATCTTCTAGTGTTTTGTTTGTAATTTATGTTTCTGAACAATATTTTTCAAAGAACAAAAGTGGTTTCTTTGATGAAGCATAGGGTATTTTCTTCCTTTTATGATTTGTGCTTTTGCTATTTTATCTCAGAAATCTTTTCCTACTTCAAAGTGATCAAGATTTTTCTTCTGTGTTTTCTTCTAGGAATTTTATAGTTTTGTTTGTGTTAATATTTGTGTATGGTGTGAGGCAAGACTTGATTTTCTTTTTTTTTTTTTTCTTTTTCTTTAGAGACAGAGTCTCACCTTGTTGCCCTGGGTAGAGTGCCATGGCGTCACAGCTCACAGCAACCTCCAGCTCTTGGGCTTAGGTCCTTAGGCGATTCTTTTGCCTCAGAATCCTAAGTAGCTAGGATACAGGTGTCCGCCACAATGCCCAACTATTGTTTTTTAATGTTCTCTGTACATATACATCTGCTTATCTGGTTTCCACTTTTTGCCTTCACAAAATTAAAAAGGCTTAAAATTTAATAACAATAACAATATTTAAGATAAGGACTAGAAACAAAAACCTCGTAAAGAATGAATGAAGATAAATACATTCAAAAAGAAATCAGGCAGTTGCTGCAATGAAATATTGAGCAATAATAATAATAATAATAATGCAAAAAAAGTGACATTCACATTGTCAGATAACAGTATGTCTATCATAGAATGCTTTGACTCTGAGGTTCAATGTGGAGTTATCAGTTAACTTCTTCCTTTTTTTTCCCCAAAGTCTCAAAAAATAGACAACTAATATTTATAAATAAAAATAGAAGATTATTTCTAAAAACAGATCATGTCAAATTTATAGACAATAGAAAAAGAAGGAATATTTCAAAATCATTCTACTTCATCTGGATATACCTGATATTAAAATGGGAAAAAATGTATTATTATAAAGGGAAATTATAAACATATTTTACTTACAAATGAGGATTCAATATCCTAAACAATATATTAACAACTTGAATTAAAAATTAATGTTCAAATAATGTACCTTGGTCAAAATTAAATCCAATTTATGTGAGAATTAGTCACTATTTTCTTTTCTTGTTTTTTTCTTTTCCTTTCCCTCACCTCCTCCCTCCTTCTCTCTCTTTCTTCTCTCCTTTTCCCTCATGCCCCACTGTGTCATTAATTGTCATTAATTGTCCTCATATCAAAGTTGAAGACAGGATTCATGCTTCTCCGTTTCTGTGATGCTTCACTAAGAATAATGTGTTCTGCCTCCATCCAGGTTAATACAAATGCTGCAAAATCTCCATTTTTTTTTTTAAATAGCTGGATAGGATTCCATGGTATACATAATACCACAGCTTGCCAATCCATTCCTGGGTTGAGGAGCATTTAGGCTGTTTCCACATTTTAGCAACTGTAAATGGAGCTGTGATAAAGTCTAGCACAAGTGTCTTTATAATAGAAGGGGTTTTTAATTTTTCCCTTCAGGATAGATGCTTAGTAATGGGATTATAGGATCAAATGGGAAGTCTAGGTTGAGTTCTTTGAGGTTTCTCCATACTTCCTTCCAAAAAGGTTGTATTAGTTCACAGTCCCACCAGCAGTGTAAAAGTGTTCCTTTCTCTCCACATCCGTGCCAGCATCTGCAGTTTTGAGATTTTGTGACATGGGCCATTCTCACTGGAGTTAGATGATATCTCAGAGTGGTTTTAATTTGCATTTCTCTAATAATTAGGGATGATGAGCATTTTTTCATATGTTTGCTAGCCATTCATCTGTCTTCTTTAGTGAAGGTTCTGTTCGTCTCTCTTCCCTATTGATGTATGGGATTGTTGGGTTTTTTCTTGTTGATTAATTTAAATTCTGTATAGATCTTTATTATTAAGCTTTTGTCTGATTCAAAATATGCAAATATTCTTTCCCATTGGGTAGGTTTTGCTTTGGTTGTTGTCTCCTTACCTGTACAGAAGCTTTTCAGTTTAATTAAATCTCATTTGTTTATTATTGCTGTTGTTGCTATTGGCATGGCAGTCTTCTTCATAAAGTCTTTCCCCAGGCTGGTATCTTCTAGTGTTTTTCCTATTGAGGATTTTTATCATTTCATGCCTTAAATTTAACCCCTTTATCCATTGTGAATCAATTTTTGTGAGTGGAGAAAGGCGTGGGTCCAGTTTCAGTCTTTTACATGTGTAGTATATCCAGTTCTCCCAGCACCATTTATTGAACAGGAGGTCTTTCCCCCAGTGGACATTCTTGTTAGGTTTATTGAAGATTAGGTGGCTGTAAGTTGCTGGTTTCATTTCCTGGTTTTCTATTTGATTTCAAATATCTATGTCTCTATTTTTGTGCCAATACCATGCTGTCTTGGCCACTATGGCCTTGTAGTACAGACTAAAATCTGGTATGGTGATACCCCCAGCTTTGTTTTTATTACTAAGAACTGCCTTAGCTATACGGGGTTTTTTCTGGTTCCATACAAAATGCAGAATCATTTTTCCAAGTCTTCAAAATAGGATGTTGGTATTTTAATAGGTATGGCATTGAATCGGTAGATTGCTCTGGGAAGTTAGACATTTTAACCATGTTGATTCTTCCCAGCCATGAGCATGGTATGTTCTTTTATTTGTCAACATCCTCTGCTATTTCCTTTCTTAGGGTTTCATAATTTTCTTTATAGAGGTCCTTCACCTCTTTTGTTAGGTATATTCCTAAGTATTTCATTTTCTTTGGGGCCATGGTGAAGGAAGTTGTGTCCTTAATTTGCCTCTCATCTTGGCTGTTGTTGGTGTATACAAAGGCAACTGACTTGTGGACATTGATTTTCATATCCTGAGACATTACTGAATTTTTTTATGACTTCCAAGAGTCTTGTGGTTGGATCTTTGGGGTTCTCTAAGTATAAGATCATATCGTCAGCAAAGAGGGAGAGTTTGACCTCCTCTGCTCCCATTTGGATGCCCTTTATTTCCTTCTCTTGCCTAATTGTATTGGCTAGAACTTCCAGCACTATGTTGAATAGTAATGGCGACAGAGGACAATGTTATCTGGTTCCAGTTCTAACTGGAAAAGCTTTCAGTTTAACGCCACTCAGTAAAATATTAGCTGTGGATTTATCATAGATAGCTTCAATCAGTTTAAGAAATGTGCCATCTATGCCTAAACTCTTCAGTGTTCTAATTAGAAAAGGATGCTGGATTTTATCAAATGCTTTTTCTGCACCTATTGAGAGGATCATATGGGCTTTGTTTTTGCTTCTATTGATATGGTGAATAATGTTTATGGATTTATGTATATTTAACCAGCCTTGCATCCCTGGCATGAAACCTACTTTATCAGGATGTATGACTTTTTTGATGATAAGCTATAATCTATTGGCTAGGATTTTGTTTTGAATTTTTGCATCTATATTCATTAGTGAAATTGGTCTAAAGATCTTCTTAGTTGGGCCTTTTCCTGGTTTTGGTATCAGGGTGATGTTTGCTTCATAGAATGTGTTGGGGAAGATTCCTTCCTCCTCAATTTTTTGGAATAATTTCTGCAATATAGGAATAAGCTTGTCCTCGAAGGTTTGATAGAATTCAGGTGTGATGCCATCCAGACCAGGGTTGGGGGGCGGATTTTTTATTGTTTCTTTGATCTCAGTGCTTGACATTCGTCTGTTCAGGAGCTCTATTTCATCCTGGCTAAGCCTAGGGAGAGGATGTGATTCCAAATATTAATCCATTTCCTTCACATTGTCAAATTTCTAGGCATAGAGTTTCTGGTAGTATTCAGAGATAATCTCTTGTATCTCTGTGGCATCCGTTATTATTTCCTCTTTATCATTTCTGATTGAGGTTACTAGAAATTTTACTTTTCTATTTCTAGTTAGTCTGGCCAAAGGTTTATCTATTTTATTTATTTTTTAAACACAAAACTCCTTGTTTATTGTTTTTTGGAATGATTCTTTTGTTTTCAATTTCATTAATCTCTGATTTAATTTTGGATATTTCTTCTCTTCTACTGGGTTTAGGCTTAGATAGTTCTTCTTTTTCCAATTCCATAAGATGGCTTGTGGGTTTCTTGATGCGCTCTCTTTCTGTTTTTCGAATGTAGCCTTCTAAAGAGATAGATTTTCCTCTCAGGACTGCTTTTGCTGTATCCCACAGGTTTTGGTAACTTGTGTCTTCATTGTTGTTATAGTTAAGGAAGTTAATTTCCTTTTTTATTTCTTCCTGCACCCAACAGTCACTCAACTTAAGGTTGTTTAACTTTCATGTCTTTGTGTGAGGTTGAACATTTTTGTTGGAGTTAAGTTCCACTTTCAGTGCCTTGTGGTCTGAGAAGATGCAAGGCAAATTTTCAATTCTTTTGATTCTGTTGAGGTTTGTTTTGTGTCCTAGGATATGATCAATTTGGGAGAATGTTCCATGGGAAGATGGGAAGAATGTATATTCTTTATCTTTGGGCTGGAGTGTTCTATATACATCTATCAAGCACAGTTCAGGGATCTCATTCAAATCTCTTATATCTTTGTTAAATTTCTCTTTAGAGGATCTGTCCAGATCTGAGAGATGGGTATTAAA
>CAUYQV010095880.1:0-10248 GCA_963574575.1 Galagoides demidoff
TGATCCTTTTGTAATAACTCTGAGGTTAAAACACAAACACATTGTATGACTTTACAAAAATATTTCCTTTTTGGATAGCCTTATTCTATAAATTTTTCCTATTAATTTTTTCTTTTTTACTTTTTAAACTTAAAAAAAAAAACCCTAAGACACAAACACGTACACTAACCTCGACCTGCACAGGGTCAGGGTCGTCAGAATCACCCACTGTCTCCTATCTCCACATCCTGTCCCACTGGAAGGCACTCAGGAGCAGTGACACCATGGAGCTGTCCTCGCTTATGATAACTATGACTTTTCCCTGGAAAGCCTCCTCAAGGACCTTCCTGAGGCTGTGTGACTTTTTTTCTTTTTAGTAAGCAAAAGGAGTATACTCTAAAATAATGATAAAAAGTGTAGTATGGTAAATACACAGTCCAAGGAACCCAGTCCTGTGTTAGAATTATGAAGTGTTCTGTGAGCACTTTGTACTGGACATAATTGTTACGTGGATGGCAGCTTGGAAGGTTTGTTTGCACTGTTACAACAGCTATCATCGCTACAAGTTCAATAGGCGATTAAGAGTTTTCTTTTTAGCTGCATTATAATCTTGCGGGACCACCACAGTATCTGAGGTCCATTGCTGACCAAAGTCATGTGGTGCGTGACTGAGCTGTAACTCTCCTGCCCTCAGGTTAGGTAACTGAGCTCCGATGCACGGCATCAACTCCAGAGTTCCCCAGTGTGATTTCTATCTACTCATAGTCTCAACAGAACTGATAGAAAATCTTTTATTAACTCCCTTTCCTTCCCCACCTCACTTTCCATACCCATCCAAGTGCGTCCTGGGATCACCTCACTGACAGACAGTTTACACTTGGATCTGTGTTGCTGCATCGGAATTTGAAGACGCTAAATACATAAGACACCCAACAAGTATCCTTAGTTTCAGGAAATAAATAAATAAATAAATAAATAAATAAATAAAAATTCAAATAAAAGGTTTGCATATATTCTTTTTTAATGTCATATGTTTTCCCATAGTTCCTCTGCCTAGCATAATTCTGGCCAAATTTTACTAATTTCTCACAATTATGCCCAAGCATTAGTGCTTTAAAGGAAATGTTTCTTAACACTGAATTGTGGACTGGAACCTGTACCTGAAAGTACCTAAGCACACCTGAGTCGCGGCGACACCTCAGTCCTTGATTTGTTTATCTGGCTCCCTGCACAGACTGTGCTTTCCTTGAGACAGGAACTAAAATATATTTGGATTTTTGGTCCTGCTCCCCCAAAAAGAGTCGGGGGAGATATAATCCACTAAGCCACTAAGTGTTTATTTCTTCCTTCCTTTCTTTTTTTTTTTTTTTTGAGACAGAGCCTCAAGCTGTTGCCCTGGGTAGAGTGCTGTGGCATCACAGCTCACGGCAACCTCCAAATCCTGGGCTCAAGCAATTCTCCTGCCTCAGCCTCCCAAGTAGCTGGGACTATAGGCCCTTGCCACAATGCCTGGCTATTTTTTGGTTGCAGCCATCATTGTTGTTTGGCAGGCCTGGGCTGGATTCGAACCTACCAGCTCAGGTGTATATGGCCGGCGCCTTAGCTGCTTGAGTCACCCACTCTGAGCCTATATGTTTATTTCTTGAATGAATGAACATTTATGAATGAATGGGTAAACAAAAAATGAAAACAACAAGAGCAATTTTTTGTTGTTGTTGTTTTTTGAGACAGTCTCACTTTGTCACCTTTGGTAGAGTGCAGTGGCATCACAGCTCACAGCAAACTCAAACTCTTGGGCTTCAGCGATTCTCTTGCCTCAGCCTCCCAAGTATCTGGGACTACAGGAGTCCACCACAATGCTCGCCTATTTTTTGGTTGCAGTTGTTGTTATTGTTTAGCTGGGCTGGGCTAGGCTGGGTTGGAACCCGCCACCCTCAGTGCATATGGCTGGTACCGCAACCACTGTGCTGCAGGCACCGAGCCAAGAGCAGATTTTATTAAAGAAAAACTGTTGATGAGTGAAAACTTATACAGCTAATTTCAAAATTCAGAAGGAATAATTTTGGTTTATCTGCATCATTGTTCTTCCCAGTAAACATGGACAACCCTAATAATGCAATGAACACAGATAGAACAATAATTGTCTCTTATACTTTGTGCTTTAAAAATATTACATGTAAATCTTTCTAGTGTCTATACCATTATTATATTACACTACATTACATCTATTATCATATCAGTTTGAATTTATTATTACTACTGTTACCATTACTCTCCTTATTGTTCCATTTTACAAAGAGTAAACAGTACTCTTATATAGAATGTTTCAAAGTGGTTTCTTTTCACAGGGTCAAGAGTTTCAGAAAAGTCCCCTTGTGCTTACAAGGGAGTGATGAATAGCAAATTCAGATGATTAGTTGTGTTAGGAACTTCCCTTCTCTTGCTCTGTTTAATACAGAGGATTCATAATTGCTATGGGCAAGTTTCTTGCCTCGTGCTGTTTTGTGACCGAGTGCCTCCTGAATAATATCCTTTGGATGATGGGCTAGAATTTCCTCAAACCAACTTCAGAGGTACATTTCCCAAGTACACGGTCAAATGTCATCAAAAGTAGTGACATGCATTGATTCAACAAACACATATTGAACTCATTATGTTATGTATTGCATGGTATTAACTTCTGGAGATACAGATTTTTAACGTATCAAGATTCAGATGCTGGGCATGTAATAGCTTATCTTGAGTGATGATTGTCTTTGCAACTTCAGGAACAATGACCAAAATGTACCTTACAGTTTTTTCTTTACTGTGTCTAGGATTGAAAATGGAAATTGGCTTGGTCTTCAATAATCTCGTATTTGTTTAGATACTTTCTGGAAAAAGCTCTGGATGCTTTATAAATATTAACATATTTATCTTGAAACGACTACTCCCTTTTTGTCACAATTGAACTAAATGATACTTTCATTTTTTTCCTATGGCTCTTTATTGCCTTTTTATTTTTTGGTTTATTGAAATAGCACATTATTTGAGGAAAGGAACCACATCTTATTTACATTTGTATCTCTAGGACCTGACAAAGAGTCAGGTGCCTCTTCAGCACTGTGTAACTATTTCTGCAATGGATAAAAGAAAAAAAAATCCTTGAAAACATTTAAGATAATGCTCTAATCCTAAAAACCAGAAATATTTGTGCAGAGTTGTTCCATATAAATTTTATCAATAAATACATTTTCACTTAAGTCCTATGAACTAATCCACCCCCTCTTGAACCCCAACCCTGATATATTTTCTTCCAGACCAAACTGGAAATCAGTCATAAATTCCAGGTCATAAAACTAACTTAGGGTTACATCCTGTCTGCCTCATTCCCGAGCTTTCTAACTGTAATCTGAAATAGTCAGTATGTAGTAATCAGGAAAACGTACTGGCACGCTTCCAAGCCCTAGACATCTTTTATGAGCCTCAACACTGTTAAATCACATTGACTTAGCCTCAAGCATATGAATGAAAATTCCACCATACAACTTAAGCCTCTCTATGCAGCTCCATAATTTACAAATAGCTTATTTTTGCAAGTACATTTTCTCATCAGTATGAACACGTTCCTAAAGTTTCCGAGTTAGCCCACCAAATCCTTTCAAAAACTTATTGACTTTAACTTATTTAACAAATAGTTGAATCAAAATGCTAATAATTACAGTCAGAGTTCTGGATCCTCGGTTCTGGGCCTCTGGTGCAGGAGTCAGACAGTAGCAATGAGTCATCAGGAAAGGGCCCATTTCCCTGAGGGCCAGAACTGAGGGGTGCGGCAAATCTGATGCTGCCTCACATAGGACTCAGATGTTTACTTCTGGGTCACTGACACCTGTCCTGACCCAAAGGCAGTAGGAAGAAAGAAGGTTAGCTATTTCCAGACTCACAGATTCACAGCTTCTTAAAAATATCCCTGCACATTTTTTCTTACAAAGTACTTGATAGTAAATACTTTAGCTTTTTTTCCTTTGGCTGAGCACAGGGACCTTTACTGAAGTTACATGACAAGGTGGGGCTCCTAGGTCCCTCCTGTTCTTCAGGGAGTCTGGTGTGAAACCTGTGTCCAGGGGAGATTCTCAGTGAGATAGGGGACTGAGTAGGCAGGGGCACCCCAGCAGCTGAGGGCCTCTCTCCTCCTCCTGTGTTATGGCTGGGGCTGGTGGTCTGGGGACTCTTACTCCTTGGAGGCCAGGCGGACTATAAGGTCTGTCACCCTATTGCTGTAGCCAAATTCATTGTCATACTAAGCAATGAGTTTGACAAACTGGTCATTGAGGGCAATGCCAGCCCCAGCATTGAAAGTGGAAGAAGGGGTGTCACTGTTGAAGTTGGAGGTGACAACCCAGGGCTCAGTATAGTTCAGGATACCCTAGAGGGGCCTCTGATGCTGCTTTACCACCTTCTTGACATAACTGTACTTGACAGCCTTCTCCAGGTGGAAGGTCAGGTCCACGACCAACACTGGACATGGAAGGCCATGCCAGTGAGGTTCCCCTTCAGCTCAGGGATGACTGTAGCCACAGCCTTGGCTGTACCAGTCAAGGCAGGGATGATTTTCTAGAGAGCCCCATGGTATCATGCCACATCTTCCCAGAGAGGCCATCCACAGTCCTCTGGTTGGCAGTGATGGCATTGACTGTGGTCATGAGTCCCTCCACAATGCTGAAGTTGTCATGGATGACCTGGGCTAAGGGGGCTAAGCAGTTGGTGGTGCAGGAGGCATTGTTGACAATGCTGAAGCTATTTTCATACTTCTCATGGTTCACACCCATCACAAACTTGGGGGCATCAGCAGAAGGGTCAGAGACGAAGACCCTTTTGGCACCCCCCTGTAGGTGAACCCCAGCCTTCTCCATGGTGGTGAAGATGCCAGTGGACTCCACAATGTAATCAGTGCCTGCCTCATCCCATTTGATTTGGGTGGGATCTCACTCCTAGAAGATGGTTATGAGATGTTTGTTGATGACAAGCTTCCCATTCTTATCCCCTTCCAACTAACCACATGTTATTTCCACTCTGGTTTACTTATTGAAAATCTGTAAACTCCAACCTATGTTAACATCTGATAGTGAGGAGTCAATTATTATATTTTTTACGATACATCTTGGCTTTTTTTGCAACCTCTGAAAAATATTATTAGAATTGTTTTTGAAATTATATTAAATATACCAATTGATTTAAAGGTAGATTCTCAATACTATACCTTCAATAGGTTTGGTATCTCTCAAAGTAGCAAAATCTTTTATGTGGCTTGACAACATGTGGTCATACTTTTTGTGTTTCTTGGGATTTATTTCTTAAATTTAATCCCCAATGTTATATATATAAGATGTATATATAAAATACAAATATATAAATATGTACTCTTGGGAATGAGATTATTACCTAAAATTTACTATTGACAAGTAGGAAAGCTATTTTTTTATATAGTTATTATACAACTAGGCACTTTACTGAACACTTTTCACAAATGTAACTGTTTTTCATTGATTTGCTTAGGTTTCCTGTAAACTGGGTTCACCTGCAAAGCAATGACAAATTTAATTCCTTCTTTCTAATATTTAGTACTCGTCTGACTTTTTTCCTTCCTTTTCTTTTTTTTTTTTCTTATTTTGTTTTTCAAATTTCCATTATACTTCTTTGATTTGGGTTTTTTAAATATGATTTATAAATGGAATATTGATTATTGCTACAATTATTTTTCAAATTTTGGTATTAAGATTTCAGTATTATTGAAATATATCCATTTCTATAAGTTTTGGAATCACTGCATTAATGAGAAATTTTTTATTTATAGAAGTTGGAAAAACTTGTCTATTGCGCTGTAATAAACATTCAAGTGCAGGTGGGTTTTTTTTTTTAATGACTTCTTTTCCTTTGAGTAAATGCTCAGTTAATGTCTAAAATGCCATTTTGTTTTAGATATTTGGCTACATGTAAAATTTCATGTGAATGGCTTTAGTCCAGTTACCTCCAAACTCAATTTGAATTGACAGAAGTAGTTTCTAATTTTCTAATCTGGACAACGTAGATTTTAAAATATTTTTATGTTATAAGCACAAAATGTTTTAGTTTCCCCTTCTGTAGTTCATTCCCTTTGTCATAATAGTGTGTATTTGTCTTTTCTGTCTCTTTCTCATTTTCTTACTTCTATATTCCTTCCCATGCAAATTCTCCAGCCCTTCCATTTCTCTGTAATTGATCATACATTTTATGTGTTATATTTACCAAGGAGAAAATTAGTTCTCTTGTTCAAGTTTTTAAAGAAAATAAATGAAATATTTAGGATTTTTCTATACATCATATATGTAAACATCTGTTTATATCTTTTTTTAGTATTTCCAATATTAATATTTTCTTCTTTCAAAGTATTACAGGGATACAAATATTTTTGGTTACATTGATCATTTTCATAATGCTTTAGTCTTGGTTATAAGTATGCTGATCACCTAGATAGTGTTCATTGTACCCATTAGGTGGGTTTTCACCCATCCACTCCTCCCCTTTCCCCCATGCTGATTTTCACTGAGTTTTACTTCTCTCTTTGTGTATTTGTGCTCATCAGTTAATTCCAATTTAATGTGTTTATTTTTCCATGTCTTAAGATAATGGTCTCCAGTTCCCTCCAAATAGTTGCAAAAGGCATCAAGTCATCCTTCTTCATGGTTGAATGGTATTCCAGGGTATACATAGCTAAATTTTGTTAATCCAGTCATAAATTGTTGAATTGTGTTAATCCATTCATGGTCACTGGGTTGATTACACATCTTTGAAATTGTGAATTGCGCTGTAATAAACATTCAAGTGCAGGTGGGTTTTTTTTTTTAATGACTTCTTTTCCTTTGAGTAAATGCTCAGTTAGTGGGATTGCTGGATCAAATGGTAAGTGTCCTTTTAGTTCTTTGAAATATCTCCATACTGTTTTCTATAGAGGTTGAGTAATTTGTAATGCCACCAACAGTGTACAAGATTTCCTTTCTCTCTGCATCCCCATAGGCATCTTTTTAATAAAAGTCATTCTAACAGGAATAAGAACTTTTTAATAAACTTTTTAATAAAAGTCATTCTAACAGGGATAAGATGATATCTCATTGAGGTTTTAATTTACATTTCCCTGATAATTAATGATGTTGAGCATTCTTTAATTTTTTTTTTTTTTTGGTCATATGGGTATCTTCTTTTGAAAAGCTTCTTTTCATGTCTTTTTCCCACTTTTTAATAGAGTTGTCTTTTTTTTTTTTTTTTGCTGATTTGTAGATTTGGATATTAATCCATTAGCATATGTATAGTTTGTAAATATTATCTCCCATTCTGGAGGTTGTCTATTGCTATGTTAAACATTCTTTGGGCATGCAGAAACATTTTAATTTAATTAAGTCTGATTTTTTCATGTTTATTGTTGCTATGACTGCCTTTGGGTACTTCATAATTATTTCCCTAGGCTGATATCCAGGAGAGTTTTTCCTACATCTCTCCTAGAATTCTTATGGATTCATGCCTTACAATTGAATCTTTTATCAACCTTGAATTAATTTTTGTGAGTGGTGGATATGGATCCTGTTTCTTTCTCTGCATGTGGCTATCTATCCAGCATTCCCAGCTCCATTTGCTGGATAAAGATTCTTTTCGCCAGTGTATGTTATTGTCTGCTTTGTCAAAGATCAATTATCTATATGTGGATAGTTTTATATCTCTGAATACAACAGAAATAGAATAGAAATTCTGTTCCATTGGTCTATGTCTCCATTTTTATGCTAATACCATGCTGTTTTGGTTACAATAACCTTGTAGTATAGTTTGAAGTCAGGCATCATGATGCCTTCAGATTTTTTCCTTTTGCTTAAAATTGTCTTGGCTATTTGGGCTCCTTTCTGGTTCCAAATAAAGTGTAAAATTATTTTTTCTTGATCTGTGAAATATGATGTTGATATTTTGATGGGGATTGGATTGAATCTATAAATCACTCTGACTACTATGGACATTTTAACAATGTTGAGTCTACAGATCCATGAGCATGATGTGTTTTTCCATTTGTTTGTTTCATCTGTGGTTTCTTTTTTTCGGTGTTTTATAGTTCTCTTTCACATCCTTGGGTGAGTTTATTCCTAGGTATTTTATTTTCTTTGTAGTTGTGAATGGCATTAAATCTTTGATTTGACTCTCAGCTTGATTGTTATTGGTGTATAGGCATGCATTTACTGATTATGTTGCCTAAGACTTTGCTGAATTTATCAATTCTTGGAGTCTCTTAGTGAATTCTTTGGGGGTTTCTAGAAATAAGATAATATCATCAGCAACAGTAATAGTTTGACCTCCTCTTTCCCAATTTGGATACCTTTAATTTTTTTCTCTTGTCTGATTGCTCTGGCTAGGACTTCTAGTGCTATATTGAATAGAAGTGATACAATGATCATGCTTGTTCCAGTTCTTAAGGTGGAGATGCTTTCAACTTTTCCCCTTCATTTTGATGTTGGCCATGGATTTGTCATATATGGCTTTTATAATTTTGAGATATGTTCCTTCTGTGCCTAATTTATTGAGAGCTTTTTATCATAAAATAATGCCAAATTATGTCAAATGTTTTTTCTGCATCTATTGAGATGACCCTATAATCTCTGTTTTTGCTTCAGTTTCTGTGTTGAATCATTTAAAATATATGTTCTCCAATAATTGATACAATTAAACAAGCTAAAATGTATTACATTATATCACCTTTAATTATTTCCAGAGTTGTCACTCTTAATAGAAAAAGAGTTTCTGACTTTGCAGCATTTTCTAGACTCCCCAAGCAGAGCATCTGAATACACACATTCCAGTTCCTTTAACATTCTTTGTGGTATTTACTTAACTGCTTTGCTCAAACCATTCACCTCAATGCATACTGTTTATGCATGTCTCAAAGTCAATGGTTTCAAAATGTCTGAGGAAACAGGGCCTTCTCAATAAAGGTATAATCAGGAAGACAAAACTACTGTAGGTATATTAGCAGAGGGAATTTACCCACAAAAAAATCACATGATAATAGAGGTGCATTAACCCAGGGATTAGCAAAAGCAGATGGCCCAAGGACTAAGAAAAAGACATGAAGGCTATGTTAATCAGTTGGATAAAGTATTTCAAATTGTATATAGAAACAGTACACTGTACCCCATGATAGTATTAATGTACACTGTGCTATGATTTAATAAATAAATAAATAAATAAATAAATAAATAAATAAATAAATAAAGCAGGTGGCCATGGCCCATCCCAGCTGGAAAGACACAGGAGGAAGCAGTAGTATGGGAACCTGTGGGGGGACATAGGGTCGGGACAACTATGAAGCTGGACTATGGAGGGCCTGTCCAGTGAATGCTAGAGTCACAAAGAGGGTTGAGCGGAGAAGTCAACTATTCTGTGACATGCAGCTGAGCAGGCTGAGGACCAGGAATGAATCTAAGGGCAGACAGGCCCAAAACTGGTACAGAGCCTTAGCAACAAAAGCCTAGTTTGTGTTTTTGGCTTTCAATACTTAAGAAAGGGATTTGCTGGATGCAAAATCAACTTAAAATTCCACTGTGCTCAGTGTAGTTGAGTCAGTTCTGGTCTTTCCCATTTGTTCTAGATTGCCTTGTACTAAACCAGAGGAGATGCACCAGGAAGCAAATGAAGCTCTAGCTTAGAGCCATAATGTAGGTGGGTGCCTCCCAGAGTCCTAGCAGGGGACCCAGAAAAGTATGTGCCTGCTTTCCTGTTCTGTGAAACTGCAAACTCCAAACTCCAATCAGACTTTCCCACTATCACACCCTGGTGTTGGGTGGCAATGGGATATTTTTAGAATCAGGCTAAAAATATTTAGTTTCCATTTATGTAGTCCACAGTCATTTCCATGGATAATTAAATTATTGCTGACCATCCTGGCATAGAAATGGCTTTTAGGAAGACTCCTACCACCTACTATCTAACTCAGCATCATGACATGAAGGTGTGGGAGGGACTACAGGTCATATCTTGACTTATCTCTTGACACCAGGAACATGAGTAGTGAAGGAAAAAACCATTTGAATGTAATTATAACCTAAGAATATGGGGAAGGGGGAGGGGAAAAGAGGGAGGTGGATAGGTAGAGGGAGGGTGATTGGAGGGATCACCTCTATGGTACAAGGTACACTTGTACAAGGGTACAAGTGAATCTTTCTAAAAGTGGAATATAAATGTCTTAACACAATAACTAAGAAAATGACATAAAGGCTA
>CAUYQV010095883.1:0-19610 GCA_963574575.1 Galagoides demidoff
ATAAACATTCTGATACAAATATCTTTGTTGTAATGTGATTTTTGGTCTTCTGGATATATACCTAATAAAGGAATTGCAGGATCAAATGGCAGGTCTATTTTTAGTTCTCTAAGTGTTCTCTAGACATCTTTCCAAAAGGAGCGTATTAGGTTGCATTCCCACCAGCAGTGTAGAAGTGTTCCCTTTTCTCTGTATCCATGCCAGCATCTCTGGTTTGGGGATTTTGTGATATGGGCTAATCTTACTGGAGTTAGGTGACATCTCAAAGTAGTTTTGATTTGAATTTCTCTGATGATTAAGGTTGGTGAGCATTTTTTCATATATCTGTAGGCCATGTGCTTATCTTCTTTAGAGAAATTTCTCTTCAAGTCCCTTGCTCAGCCTGAGATGGGATCACTTGTTCTCTTCTTGCTAAAACATTTGAGTTCTCTATGGATTCTGATTATTAAACCTTTGTTAGAGACATAACCTGCAGATACCTTCTCCCATTCTGAGGGCTGTCTGCTTGCTTTACTTACTGTGTTCTTTGCTGTGCAGAAGCTTTTTAGTTTGATCAGGTCCAGACATTTCTTAAACTGATAGAGGTCATCTAAAGCAAACCCACAGCCAATATTGTATTGAATGGAGTTAAATTGAAATCATTTCCACTCAGATCAGGAACCAGGCAAGGTTTCCCATTGTCTCCATTGCACTTTAACATTGTAATGGAAGTTTTGGCAATCACAATTAGGGAAGAAAAGGTGATCAAGGGTATCCATACAGGGTCAGAAAAGATTAAACACTCACTCTTCACAGATGATATGATTGTTATCTGGAAAACGCCAGAGATTCAACTACAAAACTCTTAGAAGTGATCAAAGAATACAGCAGTGTCTCAGGTTACAAAATCAGCACTCATAAATCTGTAGCCTTTATATATAGCAACAGCAACCAAGCTGAAAAAACAGTCAAGGACTCTATTCTGTTCACAGTAGTGCCAAAGAAGATGAAATATTGGGGAGTTTACCTAACAAAGGATGTGAAAGATCTCTATAAAGAGAACTATGAAACGCTAAGAAAAGAAATAGCTGAAAATGTTAACAAATGGAATTTCTTTGTTGGTTATTTACCTTAGTGCTATTTTTATGAGTTGCAGTGACCCAAAAAGATAACACTGAGCAACTGATGATTTGTCCTTTTGTAGGAATTGGGTGCCTTCTGTAGGCAATACAGAAGACTTTCCTAGTTCTGTTTGTAGGAAGGAGTCTTGATCTATGTCATACTTCTTCAGTCAAAGTTCATTTCAGGAAAGGGGCTGGGGAAGATACTGGAAGATATTCTCTTCCATAACTTTTGTTTCTTGTCTCCTCTGAAATAGAAAAATTGTTCAAACTGGCCAGGCTTCCTATTGCCAATTATTCAGCAAGCACCTATCAAATTCCTACTCTATATAAGACACTCATGAGGTGCTGAGTGTAACTTACAAAGGACAAAACGGACATGGTTCCTGGCTCCTTGGCACTTGCACTAACAGGAGAGATCACTGAGAAAACACGGAAACAAACAAATTATTATTAGTTTTGTTAATTCTAGGAAGTAAGCAAAGAGAGTATGGTGATAGGGCCGTGATGCCCAACTGAGTTGGTTTCATGGAAGGCAATTTTTCCATGGTCAGGGTGAGGGGAGTGGGATGTGGAAGAGTGGAGATGGTTTTGAGATGATTCAAGTGCACTAGATCTTGACTTCAGATCATAAGGCATTAGATTCTCATAAGGAAGAACAACCTAGGCTCGGTGCCTGTGGTTCAAGTGGCTAAGGCACCAGCAACATACACCTAAGGTGGCAGGTTCGAATCCAACCCGGGCCCACCAAAACAACCATGATGGCTGCAACCAAAAAATAGCTGGGCGCTGTGGCGGGCGCCTGTGGTCCCAGCTACTTGGGAGGCTGAGGCAGGAGACTCGCTTGAGCCCAGGAGTTGGAGGTTGCTGTGAGCTGTGATGCCACAGCACTCTACCCAGGGGTATAGCTTGAGGTTCTGTCTCAATAAATAAATAAATAATAAAAAAAAAAGGAGGAGCAACCTAGATTCCTTGCATGAGCAGTTTATACTAGAGTTTGGGCCCCAATGAGGTTCTAAGGTTGCCACTGATCTGACAGAAGGTGGAACTCAGGCAGTGATGTGAGCAATGGGGAGCAGCTGTAAATATAGATGAAGCTTCACTCACTGGCCTGCTGCTCTGTGGCCTGGTTCCTAACAGACCATAGACCAGTACCAGTCCATGGCCGAAGGGTTGGGGACCCCAGTGATAGAGAATAATAGAGGAAGTGGTTACAGATTGCTCTCTATTGAGTAGTTAAGGGAATTAAAGTACTGGAGGATGGAAAGGCATCTTTCCTAGGGAGTTCCAGAGAGGTCAATCCAGGGAAGAAAAAGAATAACATGTGTGAAGTCTGTGGAGCAGGAAAATTTGATGCATCTAGGCATAAAGGACTTTTATTGCTTGCTACTCAAAGTATGGCCTGTAGACCAGCTGCATCAGTGCTCCCTAGGAGCTTTAGGGAAATACAGAATCCCAGGCTCTACTCCAGACCTATTGAATGATAATCTGCATTTTAACAAAATCCCCAGGTGACTCCTTTTCACACTAAAGTTGAGGAACACTGTCACAAGGCACTGATTGGTTCCAACCTTTACTACACATTGGAATCCCTGGAGAGTTTTCAAAGAATCCTGATGTCCTATGTCTGACCCAGACCCCCCCACCACCACCACCACAACAAGAGATTTATTTGGTATAGGCTATAACTTAGGCATCAGGATATTTTCAGAAACTCCCAGGAGATCCAAAAAATGCAGCAAAATGTGAGAATCATTTGTCTAAAGTACAGCACCTGGCACAGGGTAAACTCTTGATAAATATTTGTGAATCTGGTACTTAGCCCTTTAGCTTTTACAGAGATCCCTGCAAAGAGGTCACAGGCAGGCACACATGTTACCCTTCTCCAGCTGAGTGCACTAGAAGGGCTACTCTCCCCTGCAAGATGAGGCCAAACTATGAACCACTGGGAGAAATGAATTTAAGGATAACTATCCCAATTAAACTCTTCTGTCTGCCATATATCTACTAATTGGGGCATTTTGGTAAATTAACTAGAATTTCAAGGGATCATCTATCTAGTAGCTGGATGCAAGTGAAGGAAATGAGATCCTAAAGACAGTATGATTTTCAGATTTTCTTGCCCAAGAAAATCCACGTAAGAGAAAACCCTCTTCAGGGCAGTCTGGTAACATTCCTGACTAATGAGCTAGGAACAGAATGTCCCTGCCCTGGCATTATCAGGGAAGACTTGAGAGAGGGGAGGTGTGAAAGAGTACAGTGTGTGATCATGTCAGAGATGTGCATAATACAGATCTGTGGGGAAGCCCCCTGGGTATTTCCTGCACCTGTGCATCGTAAGAAATACACAGCCAGCAAAGCGTACATTGGAGAGCTCAATACAGTGTGCCAAGGACCATTAGTGACCATGGGTGTAGTCAGCTTCCCATTGTCCAAGAGTGGCCCGAGGAAGATTGAGAAGTACAGAGCGACCCCTACACTCATCATAGAAGGTTGCAAAAGATTTTTCAAGAAAATAAGACATCTCGTTCTTGCCAGGGCCCTCAGCTTTTAACACCTCTTTCAAATACTGCTTAAAGAACAGTCTTGCAAGTTGGGCAATAATGTAAGTCTACACTGTGGAGGAAGACACAGGAAAAGAAATGTGGGTGACATGAATCTGTCATTAAGGACTTCTCCAGCCTTGTAGGAGAAACAAAAGGTTTCAATTCTCACTAATAAAATAAGCAGTATTCTGGCATAGAGGAGATACTGTAAGCTCCAGAAATAGCTGCAGTTAACTCTTTCTGGCTTTTCAACAAATTACTGACTCAGCAAAATGGATGGACTTCCATTTAAGAGCTGCCTGTGTTCATATATCGGCACTCAATAAGATCTATCATGTTTTAAGGGACATGAAAATGCCTAGTTAAATGCCTCTAAGCAGAATTAAAGAATTATACAGCCTGAGTAGGTAAATGTTTGTCCCTTTCTCAGATATAAATGCCTTTGAAAATAAGAATATAGAAATCTAACATGAGCTGAGTATCAGCATATTCTTTGGGAGTAAATGATTTTTCTTAATTCGTATCCTTTGTACTTGTTCTGTGAGTTTCCTAAGGAGCTGGCAATCCAGTTTCTCCAGAGGCTATGTGCACATTGTACCCAAACGTGAGTACAATCAGGTGAGGTACAAGTCTTGGCCAGTTCCACACCTGCAACAGACAACTGAAAGAGACCAAAACACACATATGCACACATGCATATTCAGACACTGCCTGGTTCCTCATTAATTGCATAACCCCAAACCTCAAATACTGCCCACCAGGGGTTCTGTATCTTTATACCCCATTCCCTCTCCCACTGAGCTGATACCTTTCTTCCTATTTCATTTTTTTATACGTAGCAATGAGAATAGAAATTCCCCATTTTCCCCCTATCAATCTACCCATTGGCTGTGCCCATCCATGCACTCTTCTCTCCTTCTGCAGTGGATGAGCTGTCATGATCACTAATGAAGACAGCACTTAAGCATTGGATCCCACCCCCTCTTGTGATCTCAAGGAGTCATTGTCATCATCCTTCCTGTCATCGTGTCTTCTCTCTGTTGGGTGATTCCTATCAGCATGTGACCATGCTACAATGTCCCACATCTTGTTAACACTCCTTTTCCCATCTTTCTCTATGATCAACTAATTTCTCTGCTTCTCTTTACAGTAAAACATCTCAAAAGATTTGTCCGTTCTCATTATCTCTACTTTTTCTCCTTATTCTCTTTTGACTCAGATCTAATCCATGTTAACTATTTTTACCAAGGTCACAAAAGACAATTTCATCATTAAATCTAATAGTCAATTCTCAATCTTCACTGTATATAAACCATCAAAAGCATTGAAACACTCTCTTCATTGGCTTCCAGAACACTTGGGTCTTCTGCTACCTTCTGGAGAACTTCTCAGTCTCCTTTGCTGCTTTCTAATCATCAGCTCAGTCTTTCAATTTTGGATGCCACCAATCTCTTCCCTCTCTACCTACCCTCACTCCTAAGGTAATCTCATTGAAATTCATGACTCTAAACATCTTCTCTGAGCTTTAACCTTGTATATCTTCCTTCCTTACTTGATATCTCTACTTAGATCTCAGTTGAACAAATTGAATTTAATGTGTCCAAATTAAGATGTTCAATTTCTTTGTCAAATCTGCACTTTTCCCTAATCTCATAAAAAAAGACTCAATTTTTGTAGTTGCTCAGGCCAAAGGCCTTACAATCATAGGAGTAGTTTCTCTCTTCTCTTATTCCCCAACCACACCACATCTTATTATGCAGTGAATTGCATAGGCTGTGTCTTAAAAATACATCTTGAATGTACCTGATGGTTTATTACCACTTTAGCTGTACTGCCCCACCTTAAACTATCAACATGTATTCTCTTGATTATTTTGGTCAAATCCAGTTTGAGCTACCCATGTCAGTATTTGCCCTTAATTCTCCACAGAACAGCTAGATAATAATTTTGATCATTATTATTTCAGCAATACATCATTATCAGTTAAGATTTATAGACATAATGCTATTGCACACTTAAATAATTGTAGTGCAAACATAACTTTTATACACCCTGGGAAATAAAAAAAAGTGTGACTAAATTTATTGCAATATTTGTTTTATTGTAGTGGTCTAGAACCAAATCTTCAGTACCTTTGAGGTATGCCTGTATACTTTAGGCACAGAGTAATCATATTAGAACGTATGTCCCTCCTATGCTTAAAACCTCCTGGTGGCCAAAAGCTTTCAGTGGCCCATAAGGCCCTGCACAACCTGGCCTGCCATACCCTACCCACATGCCTGGCCTCACACCTACTGTGCTTCTTCTTCTTGCTCCCTCTGCTTCAGCTACAGTGGCCCAGCTGCTCCTCACATGGGCCAGACAAGCACCTGCCTCAAGGCATTTGTACTAGTTTGCCTGCCTACAAAACTCTTCTGCCCCAAATAGCCAAATAGTTCACTATCTCTCTGTCTAATAGTGTATTCTCAAGGGTAGCCTAATCAGCAAAACCTCTCCCAATCACCTTTATAAATTATAAATTTCTTTTATTTAAAAAGCTTTTTTAATTTGCTCTGTCACTCAGGCTAGAGTGCTCATAGCTCACTGCAGCCTCAAATTCATGGGCTCAGGTGATCCTCCTTCTTCAGCCTCCCAAGTGGCTTAGACTATAGGGATAACATGTGCCACCATGCCTGGCTAAGAAATATCAATTTCCACCCACATTTTCCCAGCCCTTATCATGCTTTATTTTTCCCTGTAGCATATATCATCATGTTATATAGCATGCTTATTCTCTGCCTCCCTTCATTAGAATGTGATGCCTATGAGAGCAGGGATTTTAATTTCTTCCTGCTGCATTTATAGCACCTAGAACAGAATCTGGCACATAGTAAACACTGCAAAATTGCCAAATGAGTGAATGAGCAAATTAATTAATATAGCCAATTTATTCATGGCAGCAGTGAAAAAATATCAAAAATTAATATCATGATGATTTCCTCACCTGGAAAGAGTTTAATTGCAAAGTATTTATGAAGATCCTGCTGGGTATTTTTAGTTAACATTTATTTAACTCTTAAAATATGCCAGGCATGACACCAAGAACTGCACAGATGCTAATTCATTTATAGCTTATAAGAATATGATGACATAAATTCTATTTTAAATTTTATTTTACAAAAGATAAAATTGATTCCCATACAGTCAAGTAACTGACCCGAGATAGCACAACGTAAATGTGCTGTAATTAGATAAATAATAAAGCTAAAAATGCCTAGGCCACAAAACATGTTTGAACAAATTTTAAAAAATAGAAATACATACCACGTATCTTGTTAAACCACAGTGGAACGAAATTAGAAATCAACTCCAATGGAAACACTCATCTCTACACAAAGTCATGGGAACTAAACAACTTAGTGCTAAATGATAGTTAGGTCAAGGAGGAAATTAAGATGTAAATCAAAGATTCTTTGAAAAAAATATAAAGGGGATACAAATTATCAAAAATCTGTTGGCTAAGTTAAAGCAGCCTAAAAGGAAAATTCATACATTCAAAAGAAAGGTCACAAATCGTCAATCTAATGAAACATATGAAGGAACTAGAAAAGAAATAAACCAACCTGAAACCCAGCAGAAGAAAAGACACAGCCAAGGTCACAGCAGAAGTAACTGAAGTCGATAACAAAAGAATTCTACAGAACATTAATAAACAAAAAGTTGGTTATTTGAAAAGATAAACAAAATTGAGAGGCATCGCATTAGATTAATTGGAAGAAAAAAAGAAAGGACTCTAAATAGCTCACTAAGAAATGAAAAAGGAGGGCAGCGCCTTTGGCTCAAAGGAGTAGGTAGACCCCATATGCTGGAGGAGGCGGTAAGTTCAAGCCCAGCCCCATCAAAAAAAAAAAAAAAGAAAAGAAAAGAAATGAAAAAGGAGAAATAACAATTGATACTATGGAAATACAAAATAAAACCTCCAATTGCTATAAAAAGCTGCATGCACATAAACTTGAAAATGTAGGGGAAATGGACAAATTCTTAGGAAGTTCAGCTTCCATAGGTCCAATCAGGAAGAAATAGAATTCCCTAATAGACCAATATCAAGTACCAAAGTCAAAGCAGCAATATAAAAAATCTTCCAGCAAAAAAGCCCCAGACCAGATGGTTTCACATCCAGATTAAACTAGACTTACAAAGAACTAATACCTAGCCTGCAGAAATTATTTCATAACATCAAGAAGGAAGGAATTCTCCCCAATTCATTTTGTGCAGCCAATATCTCCTTGATACCAAAGCCAAGAAAGGACACACACACAAAAAAGAAAATTATAGACCAATATCCCTTGCGAATACAGATGCAATAATTCTCAATAAAACCTTAATAAACCTAATTCAGTAACACATCAAAAGAATAATCCACCATGAGACCATGTAGGCTTCATTTCAGAAATGCAAGGATGATTCAATACATGCAAACTTTAAAATATATGATAATTCACCACATAAATAGAAACAAAAACAAAAGCCATATGATCATCTCAATAGACATAGAAAAAGCATTTGACAAAAAGCTTTTCAGCACTTTTTTATTATAAGAATGCTTAACGAAATAGGGATAGATGGAACTCACCTTAAAATTATAAAAGCTATAGATGACAAACCCACAGCCAACATCATACTGAATAGGGAAAAATTGAAAGCATTCCCACTTAGAACTGGAATCAGACAAGGTTGCCCATTATCATCGCTTCTATTCAATGTAGTGTTGGAAGTCCTAGCCAAAGCAACTAGATAAGAGAACGAAATCAAAATAGGGACAGAAGAGGTCAAAATATCACTCTTCACTGATGATATGATCTTATATCTAGAAAATCCCAAAGATTCTGCCAAGAGATTCCTGGAATTGATAAATAAATTCAGCAAAGTCTCAGATTACAAAATCAGCATACACATATTAGTAGCATTCATATATGCCAACAGTCAAGCTGAGAATCAAATCGAATACTTAATACCTTTCACAATAGCAACAGAGAAAATAAGTACCTAGGAATATATTTAACTAAGGAGGTGAAAGACCTCTTTAGAGCAAACAACAAAACACTAAGGAGGGAGATTGCAGAGGGTATAAACAGAGGGAAAATCATATCTAGTTCATGGATTAGCAGAATCAACATTGTTAAAATTTCTATACACCCAAAGCGATCTATATATTTAAAGCAATCCCCATTAAAATATCAATGGCCTCTCCCCTAGTACTAGGAAAAATAGTTCTACGTTTTATACAGACCCAGAAAAGACCCCCAAATAGCCAAAGAAAACTTAACCAATAAGAACGAATCTGGAGCTATCACTTTATCAGACTTTAAGCTATACTACAAGGCTATAGGAACCACAATAGTGTGGAATTAGCACAGAAAGAGAGACATACACCTATGGATCAGACTAGAGAACCCAGATATAAAACCATCCTCATATTGTCATCTGATCTTTGACAAAGCAGACAAAAACATACACTAGGGAAAACAATCCCTATCTAACAAGTGGTGCTGGGAAAATTGGATAGCCACATGTAAAAGACCAAAACAGGATTCACGCCTCTCACCACTCACAAAAATTAATTCATGATAGATAAGAGACTTAAACCTAAATTATGAAACTATAAGAATTCTAGAAGAAAATGTTGAAAAAACTCTCATAGACATTAGCCTAGGGAAAGAATTTATGAAGAAGACCTCAAAAGAAATCACAGCAAAACAAAACTTAACAAATGGGACTTGATTAAATTAAAAAGCTGCTGTACAGTCAATGAAACAATCAATTGAGCGAATTGACAATCTACAGAATAGGGAGAAAATATTTGCACACCACACATCCAAGAAAGAACTGATAACCAGAATCTACAAAGAACTCAAACAAATCAGCAAGAAAAAATATTTACAAAAAAAAACATAAAAAGACGGGCAAAAGCATGAGAAGAAGCTTTTCAAAAGAAGATAAACTGATGACCAATAAGCATATGAAAAAATGTTCAACATCTCTAATCATCATGGAAATGCAAATCAAAAACTCCAGGGAGAATGGTGTTTACCAACATGTCCCAAAATAACTGATGCTGAGATGGATGTGGAGGGAAAGGAACGCTTATACACTGCTGGTAGGACCGTAAACTAGTACAGCCTCTGTGGAAAAAAGTATGGAGACACCTCAGTGAAGGAGAAGCGGACCTACCATTTGATCTAGAATCCTACTATTGAATATTTATGCAAAAGAAAAAAAGTCATTTTATCAGAATGTCCCATGCACTAGAATGTTTATCATCACACAGTTCACAATTGCAAAAATAGGGAATGAAACCCAAAGCCCATGAGTGGGTAAATAAAATGTGGTTTATGTATACCATAAAGTAATACATAGCCATGAAGAAAAATGGTCAACTAATACCTTTTGTAACAACCTGGAGACCATTCTTCTAAGCAAATTATTGCAAGAATGGAAGAACAAACAACACATGTACTCACTATCAAATTCAAACTAATTTGATCAGCACTCATGTGTACATATGGTAGTAAAACTCAGTGGAAACCAAGCAGGTGAGAGGAAGGGGGAGTGGATGGGTAACTTTACACCTAATGGGTAAAATCTACACCATCTTAGTGATGGACAAACTTATAACTTTGACTCAAACTGCACAAAAGCAAGCCATGTAACCAAAACATTCGTACCCCCATAAAATTCTGAAGCTTTTTTAAAAAGCTGCTAATGCACAGACTTAAGAGTGAAAAGCTAGATCTATCAATTATCAAAACATACTTATTTGCCTATCATCTACTCAACATCACATACTACATGAAAACAATCTCTAACAAGAGAATTGTACGTTAGTATGTGACATCTCCCTTCCAGAAGAGTAAGTAGTGGCATGGCGAGGCCTTAGACCACTGCGTCTCAGATTTTAGTAAGAACTGGCAAGAATCAACGGAGGGATCTTGTTCAAATGTAGATTATGACTCCATAGATCTGGATAAAGCTTCAGATTCTCCATGTGTAGCAAGCTGGCAGGAGATGCTGCCACTACTGGTCCAAGCTTCTTGCTATTTCGAGTAGTGAGGACTTAGACAAATTAGTAGCTACATCTGATTTGTGTAAGTATAGACCAATCTTTAACTGACAAGAAGGGAATTGACTCCAGATGAGTGAAGTATGGGACCGTAATGAGGGAGAAGCGCTCTCTGCCCATTGTGACCATAAACCAAGGAGGAAGTCAAGCTTGCCTTGAAAACCTGTTTTCAAGTGTATGAATGTTGCCCATTTTTATGCCATTTATAGTCTCCTAACAAAGTTAGTCAGAGATGAAATTGGCTTAATCCCCAGGCCTTTAACTTATCTATTGTTCCCACTGGGCCAACAGCTAGCTCTTAAAATACCTCTTCAGTTTATCTTTAACCCAGAGGCATGGGTCTCTTCCTGGTCTTTGGCTGGGTCCCTGCTTCCTCAGCCTAAACAGAAGTCTGCCCTGTGAGAGTCCCCTGCTGTGGTCACTTTTCCTGCTGGCTGCTAAAGGCATTTCAGGGAGACAAAAGCAGGGAGCCTGCCCCCTCCCCTCCAACCCCCACCCAGGGGGCATTTTTGCTTTGAGATTCTGCTGATAGCCTCCACAGGTGACATTTCCCGGTTTCCCTATTTGGTTCCTACTTAACAGGCATGGCGGGGTTAGGAGGTTAAGGGAGCCTTCCCTTCAGAGAATTTTGCAAAGATTAACTAATCCAGACAAGAGCCTCTGGCAGAGAAGGGCAAGATGAGGTCTACAGTGACAGGGAAGCTACCTGAGGCAGCAAAGGGCTTGCTTGGCATTCCCACAGAGTGGAGGAAGTTTCAGCACACAGAGGATAGCATCGCAGATTTGTTATGCACACACAAGAGGGTGTGGATGGGAAGTATATCTAAAAAAATCTATGTTATTTATTACATATAGTATGTATGTTTTATGTTGTATATATAATAGTATTTGTAACTATACGTACATATAACGGTATATATATATATATATATGTTTACTATTATGGGCTGTTAGTTTCCCCCAAAGTTTATATGCTGAAGTCCTAAAGAATGTGACTGTATTTGGAGATAGGACCTTTAAAGAGATATTTGGGGTAAAATACGGTCATTGGGGTGGGCCCTAATCCACTATGACTGGTGTCCTTATCAGAAGAGGAGATTAGGGCCCAGACACACAGAGAGACAACTAGAGAGGATAGGGGAAGAGGTGGCCGTCTGTAAACCTGAGAGCCTCAGGAGAAAGCAACCCCGCCAAAGCCTTGATTTTGGACTGCCCGCCTCTAGAACTGTCAGAAAATAAATGTCAGTTGTGTAAGGCCCCCTAACCCTGAATGTGGTAATATGTTATGCCCCAGTAGATCACACACACACACACACATGGTGGCCACTAAGTCTGGTAACACAGACAAACACGTTTTAAAAGATTTATTATTTTTATATTACAAAGAACGATAAAACAATATTATCTGCGAGTCAAGATTTTATGGCCACCTATATAGGTATAAACATGCACAAACACCTTGGCCTTCTCCCTGCACCAGGAGAAAGGAGTGTAAGGTAAATAGCGAGTCAACTGATAAGGCCTGGGAAGGGCTTAAGAACGCTGCCCGTAGTTCTGTGCCAGATGTGGGGGTGAGGATTCTTCTCCTCAGAGGATAGCTTCTCTGCGGTTCTTTCTCCTCCGGTGGCATTTGGTTCTCTTTGACTTTGTTCCATCAAGTGGCCCCACACAGACCACCGCCCCCACCCCGCCGACACCCTTCACTGGCTTTGGACATCTCTGTGCTCTCTCAGTGTCCTTCCCAGACATTCTCCAGTAAATCTGGGCTGGGAGGGCATTGGAGGAGGGTTCTGCCTGACTCTGGATGGTTAATGATTACCAAGAATCTGGAAATCCTTCCACCATCCTTGTACACAGAAACTAAAGCTTAAAGTTGAAAACAAAAGCCTTGGAATGGGAAGAAAGTGTGACCCAGGGGTGAGGAGCCCAGCTTGCCCAGTTGGGTGCTGGAGAAGCTGTGGCTTTGGGGGGAAAGAAAAAGTTCCTATTTTCTGCCAACATAGTAATTGTAAAAAATAGCAGTGTCACCATTTCGTTAAACGAAGAAGTCCAAAAATAAGGATCTCGGGCTGCGCTAACCACAGATGTACCATGACCTCTCAGGCCACTGAAAGGAAAAGAAGGAGGTCTCAAAGTTAAAAGGACCTGTTATATGGCAGGCACTTTCTACAGCTTAGCTCCTGTAATTTTCACCATAATCGCATAGACTTTTTTATCCTTCTTTTATTTTGTCCAGGAAAAGCTGAGAAATTGGGTATGAACATTACTCGTTGAATGACCCACAGATACTCCCTATTTTTCCTTGGCCTTCTTTGCAGCTAGAAGTACCCTGATGACCTGACAAATTTCAGATAATGGCGGGCAAGTATTTGAAGAAGAATCCCAATTTTCCCATTTTCTCCTCTTTCTTTCCTACTTGGTATCAATTGGTCAGTCTTCAGATTCTTCAGGCTTTACGGCCGCTGTCCTGATCCAAGTCACCAGCGTCTCCTGCTTGGAAGCCTCCTAATGGATGTCCACGCTTTCATCCTCCCACCTGTTCCAGGGGGGTCCCAGCACAGCACCCACACTGAGTCTGTTAAATGTAAATCAGACTGTGTCCCCGTCTGCTCACGACTGTCCAGTGGTCATCTGTCTCCGTCAGAGGAGAAGCCAGAGTCATCCGGGAGCCCAGAGGCTCTTCTGCACCTGGCCCCTGACCCCCAGCCACCCTCCACCTCTGTCTTCTCTCACCCTTACCCTGGCCCGCTCTGCCCCAGCTGCTCTCATCTCCTTACATCAGACCTTCGCATTTGATAAACCGCCCTCCCAGGAAAATATTTGCCTAATTTGTTTGCATGTTTTATTCTTAATACCTTCTTGTTTTTAGTCAAATGTCACCTTCTCAGTGACAGCGTTTCTGACCCACCCCATTTAAAATGCAACCTCTCCTCGCTGCTACCATCTGGAAAGCCTAACCTCCTCCAGGCTTTGTTTTGTCTATAGCATCTGCCATCATCTCATACTCCGTATTTCACTTGCTTATCTTGTTGATACTGTCCGTCTCCTATCCACTACAATACTTGCATTTGGACAAAGATTTTCTTCTGTTTTGTCAATTGGAGGAGCACCTAGAACAGGATCTGGCCTCTAATAGCTTCTCAATAAATATTTGATAAATTAATTAGTTTGTTTATGCCAGGAAATTTTGGAGAAATAATTTGGCTTCTTAAATAAGGGGCAGAGCTATCAGAGAAGTCATTACTTCATTACTGTTTTTGAAAGTGCTGAGAATAAGTGAACAAAAGGATCAAAGCCTTATGGCATATAAATCCACTGAAATATCCCCTGCACTCTTGTACTCTAAGTTCTCATTGTGTAAGGAAAATATTGCCTTATTCACTTAAACCAGGTGTCAGCAAACTATGCCTACCAGCAAACTCTGGCCTCCTGCCTGTTTTTTTTTTCCGCAGTTTCTGGCTGGGTCTGGATTTGAACCTGCTACCTCCGGCATATGGAGCCAGCGCCCTATTCCTTTGAGCCACAGGCTCCGCCCTCTGCCTGTTTTTGTAAAGAAAGTTTTATTGGAATATTGTAAGGCCTACTCATTTATATAGGCCTATAGCAGCTTATGTGCTATAACAGAGTCCTGTGACTCACAAAGCCTAAAAGACTTACTCTCTGTGCCCTCACAGAAAAAGCCTGTCAGTCTTAATTGAGGTGTCAGTTTTGAGTTTTCTGTTGTGAGCCAAAGCACTGTGCTGGTTGGGGGCTGCTTGAGTGTCTTGCTGCAGGGCATGTAACTGAACGCTGCCCCCTGTGGCTGCCCTCTGCGTGCACAGCCTCATTCTCAGAAGCCACACTGCTTGGAAACTGTTTCTACCCAGTGGCTGAGGACAGCCATTCCTGTGAGATGCAGGGCTTCCCAACAAATAACTTTAGCTGGAGGGGCTCCCATCAATGTGGCCAAAACTCTTCTGCAACTGCTTTGCGATCTGAGTGCCTCTGTCCAACCCTTCTTCCTTCTTTCTCTCCTTTGTAGGGATCAGACGTACGTCATGGTCCGGGGTCTTGTCCTACCTGCTTCTTCTCCTTCAGCCTTTATCCTTCTCAGGTTTTTCCTCCAGTGTGTCCCTGTTAATGTTTTCTCATGGCTTCTGCTTCTTAAAGAACCGTGACTAACACAATCATTTTTGACTGATACACTACAGTCACAGAGCTGGTAAGAGGTGAGCCTTAGACTCAAAGTAACATCTCACTGACACAAAACTATCATGCTTCCCCCACCCCTATCCCCAAACTGCCCAAATATTACTCTTTCCCTGGATACTTCTTTTGCTTTTCCATTTATATTCATTTATTCAGTAAGGAACCCACAAGAACCTTTATGCTCATAGGTTACATTTTATTCACATGTATACACCAACATCTAACAGAACTTGTCAGATAGTTACAAATACTGATCAGATGAAGGAATAATTGGGTGAACAAACATTTATTAAATATCTGAAGTGTGTGCATTTTCTTTATGGCTTTGCTATGTTAATAATTTGTTTATCTATTTATTTACTTATTTCTTTTTGAGACAGTTGGCCTGGATAGAGTGCTGTGGTGTCAGCCTAGCTTACAGCAACCTCAAACTCCTAGGCTCCAGTGATTATCCTGCTTCAGTCTCCCAGGTATCTAGGTCTATAGGGACCCACCATGACACCCAGCTAATTTTTCTGTTTTTAGGAAAAATGAGGTCTCACTCTCCCTCAGGCTGGTCTCTAACTCCTGAGCTCAAGCAGCCCTTCTGTCTTGGCCTCCCAGAGTGATAGGCTTGCCAGCATGAACCACTGTCCCTGACCACAGCTTTACTATTTACAATCCAGTTGAGGAGGTACTATACAAATGACAACATACATGAACAACTCGGTTGTATTGTCTAAAATATTCTAAGAGGCAAGAGACTGGAGACAGTAAGATCAGCAAAGAGGTTGCGACAATACGACTGTATGATGTGACAAGGGTCTGAACTAGGTCACGCAGTGAAAGATGAAATAAAAGGAAAATGAGAGCAAGGTTTTGGAAAAATGAGCAATCAACAAGCCATGAATTGTCACAGAAGTCAAGGAAAAGAAAGGAGCAGGGTGACGAGAGGTTTTGAGCACAAGTACCTGAGAGAAGATACTACATTTAGCCAGGATTACGATTTTAAGAGAAGGAGCTGGTGTATTAGGCAGGACTCTGTGAATTCTGGTAGGAAGCAGAGGATCATGCAAGTGAGACCCTGTAAAATATGATTACAGAAGTGGTAGACAGGTTTGACAGGCCCAGAGACAGTCTCAGCGGTCATTCTACAAGAGAGGATAGTTGAAATCATCAGCGTGAATGAGTTCAGGGAGGGAGAGTGTGTAAAAGACGAAAGTAAAATCACAACTGATCTCCGCATTTAGGAGTTAGTAGGAGAAAGAAATGACAATCAGGGTGGCGCCTGTGGCTCAAAGGAGTAGGGCACTGGACCCATACGCCAGAGGTGGCAGGTTCAAACCTGCACACCACCCCCCAGAAAGAAATGACAATCAGGAAAATGTAAAAGTAGTCAAGGGAGGGAAGAGAACCAGAATAGTGATGTGACCTGGAGGACGAGAGAAGAGAGAATGTTAAAAAAAAAAAAAGAAAGAAAGAAAGAAAGAAAGAAAAAGAGTTGTTACTGATAGCAAATGACGCTGAGAACACAAAGAGTTTGGACGATGTAGTTGAGAAATTTGGGCACAAATGAGAAATCAAATAAACGAGAGCTTAAAGGGTCACCATGACCAACCAGCAGCTTGTTGGCTTGGTTCTGTCTGTGTTTGTTTTCTTTTTCTCCTCATGTTTCCTGCAGAGAAAAACCTCAGTGAAGGTAAGAAATTGAAGAGGATAAAGAAAGTAGATGAGTGAGATAAGGAGTTCCTAAGGAGATAGGACAGGAGAGGATGGAGAATAAAACCAAGTCTAAAGTCTACTTTGGGAAAAGAAAATGAAACAACTGTTCCTTGTAAGTCAGAAAATAAGGATGGAAGCATCTAAAGAAATGTTCTCCACATTGTCCATTCTCCACATGAGATCAGAGCTATAGTTAGAGTTATGCAGCACCAGAGCTCTGTTATAATTTAATTTCCACATTGGCCAATCATAAAAGAAGGTTAGATCTAGTCTAAACCCCTCTCTCATCTCTAGGCTCTTATTCAACTGCATTGACACAAAGCCTTATAGATGGATCTTCCTTTTGTATGTGGACATACCATGTGCACCTGTTAAAAATATAATAATCTTCAAGCTAAGACTCATATAACTAATTGAGAGCAAATGTAGTCATCCAGATAAATGCAGAGATTGCACTGATTACCTCAAAGGAAGGAAATCGTAAAAAGTATTAGGCGAGTACGCTGCTACCTTTAGTCTGTCTGGAGGATGACTTTCTGAGAAAGTCATTCACATTGGCCTTTTTTTTTTGAGGCAGAATCTCAGTATATTGCCCCCTGTAGAGTGCTATGGTGTCAAAGCTCACAGCAACCTCAAACTCTTGGGCTTAAGCAATTCTCTTGCTTCAGCCTCCCAAGTAGCTGGGACTATAGACACCCACCACAAGGCCTGGCTATAATTGTTGTTGTTGTTGTCATTGTTGTTTGGTAGGCCTGGGCTAGGTTCAAACCTGCCAGCCCAGGTGCATGTGGCCAGCGCCCTAGCCACTTAGCTACAGGCTCTGAGTCCACATTGCCTTCTAAATGGTGATCTCATTAATGAATTTCCTTGGACACAAGTGGAGCCATTAAAAACAGACATTTCATTCAATGTCTAGTTTCATGTAGATTTCAAGATAGCATTATAGAGAGTCTGGAAGGCATGTTAGTTGGACAGCTTATGTATTACTGCATGTCTTAAACCAGCTTGCAAAAAATGCATTAGTGTCCTTTCTCAAATATTTGTTTCAAGATATATCAGTTTCTTCATTTGTCTTTTTCAAAGTCTTCCTTCATTTTTTCTGGTGTTTGTTATTAATATATTTTAAAGTGGATGTGTGCCAGAGTGATGCCGCAAAGTCTTTTAAGTCCCAAGTATTAACCCAAGTGACAGATTTTATCAATGAGTGGATGGAGATGGGCTGGGGAGAAGGGGAATAAGGAATAAGGTCTGGGAGGGTCACTGGCAATGTTATTTATATAAAGAAAAGAGTAGAGTCCACCCTCGTGGATTCTTTCTGATGTTTCCAGTCAGTGGGGTTGCCCTAATGAGTTCAAGTTTAGATTAAAGCAATAGCTGCCATTTCTGTTTCAAATAACGATGTCTCCATTTAGGAGAGGTGAAGCGGAACAAACTAGAGGTTAGGAATCAAAACACTTGGATTTGATTCCGGGCTCTGACCGCTCACTCCTTCATAACCTAGGGGCTAGTGGTTCCTCCAGGCAGATGTAGACAGGACATGCTCTCTGGGCACTGAGATGAGGGCCCAGAAGCACTGCCTTAGGCAAATCGCATGAGCTTGTGACATTCCATCTCCTTAACTCTACATAGAGGGGGTGAGACTGGCTAGGGATTCTGATTTCTCATTTGCACATTAAAAATACCTGGGGTACTTTTTTGAAAATACTGATGCTCATCCCAGACCTACTGAATCAGGATCTCCCAGGTGGGGAGGCATCTGTGCATTGGTGTTTCTTTCAAAATGTACCAGGTGGCTCTAAGGTGCAACCAGAGTTCATCGATCTTCAGGCTTTGAACCAATCCTTCAGCATTCTAAAAATCACTCAATCACTCACTCACCCCAAGGCTCACATGCCCGGGAGGAAGCACAAATCCATTCAGACAACTCTGTGTCCATTTCATGACCATGCACACATATAATCTCTAACCTAAGTCTTAGGGCTCTGTGCATGGTTGATTCTTGGGAATTTCTTGGTAATAAAAGGCCACACCAAAACCCAAGTTTGTAGGTTTTTTTCTCTTCTACTTATTTTTATTAAAAAACTTATTTGTTGAGGTATAACGTTGATAGAGCTTGATACTTTTTTTTGTTTATTTATTTTTGAAATGGAGTCCCTTCGTGTCGCCCAGGCTGGTCTCGAGTTCCCAGCTCCAGTGATCCTTCCAGATAGCTGGGACTACAAGTGTGTGCCATTGCATCTGGTTTGAATTTTTGCATATATACACAGCAGTATAGCCATAACCCAGATGAAGATAAGGGACACTTCCACCCGCTAGAAGGCTGGCTCTACTATTTTAAGAGAATATAGGAGACCAACAGAATCTGCCAGATGGCCTGTCTCTAATGTCTGACATGTTATTTTCTAATTTTGTTGTTGCATCCCATACTTGTTCAAAATAACTAATTGAATGTGATTTTCCCATTTCTCTTGCCAGTAGGTATCAAGAAGAAAAATTGGAGGCCGCTGCTTGCAAAGCCATCACACATGTTTTCTATTCCTTTAGAAAACATGTGCCTAATTTTCCCCTCATGTCACAAGGACATTAGTTCTATAACCCCACTCCACATTGGTTCTTGAGGGCAGGAACTGCATCTGTCTTTCTCACTTATGTATGTATTTGCAGCCCCTTTGTGCTTTTGAGCATTAGTTGAATGAATCCTGAATAGAAGCATAATATTGAGGGGTAATAAAAAAAAAACAATAGAAGATATAGCCTCTGACTTAAATAAGTTTTCTGCCATGTAGAAAGAAAGAGAGGAATCTGGTTGAGGTACTTTCCAAATGCACTAGAAGTATTTTCTGAGCAATTACAGAACAAATCATCATCAGATACAAAATTACTTAATATTGACTCAAATTGCAATAGACGAAAAACCTACAGGTGACAAGGGAAGCAGATGGAGAGGTAATCAGAGCGGGAGCCTAATTAAGGAGA
>CAUYQV010095884.1:0-45026 GCA_963574575.1 Galagoides demidoff
GTGGTCCCAGCTACTTGGAAGGCGGAGGCAGGAGACTCGCTTGAGCCCAGGAGTTGGAGGTTGCTATGAGCTGTGATGCCATGGCACTCTACCCAGGGGGATAGCTTGAGGCTCTGTCTCAAAAAAAAAAAAAAAAAAAAAAGAAAGTGGAGTGGTGATGCCAGGGTTTGGGGAGAGGGGGTATTGGGGAATTATTGTTCAACGGGCACCAAGTTTCAGTTTGGGGTGATGAAAAATTTCTGGGCATGGCTAATGGTGATGGTTACACAACAGGGTAAATATACTTATTACTGTAGAACTGTGCACTTAAAGATGGTTAAAATGATACATTTTCTGTTGTGTATATTTTAGCAAAATAAAATTTACAAAAGAAGAAGAAAAAGTAAGGATGGAAAAGTTATGGGGCCTGCTAAATTTTCACCCAGTGGCAGAAGGAACAGGTTTACAGGGCCAAACAAGGACACAAATGAAGTCCCATTTGTCTTTGTAGCATTTGAATCCTACTGGTTCAAAGTGCAGGTGACACAAGGAACAGAAAATGCAATGCAAACTGACTTAAACTATAAAACAGATTTATTGGATGAGGCAACTGTGCTAGCCTGTGGTTCTGAGTAAAGGGAATGTTAAAACAAGCTAAAGCTTGTTAAAACACAGATGGCTGCAGCTTCGGATTTAATAGAGCCAGGATGGGGCCCGAGGATTTGCCTTTCCAGCTGTTGCCTGGGGTCCTCAGCTATGCATGTCCTGAGGCTGAGCTCTGGCTCTCCTGTGTCTTGCTTCTCCCCTTCATCTTCCAACTTATCTTCAGGCTGATTTTCCCCAGGATAGCTGAAGTGCCTACCCCAGGTCTCCCCTCTGCATAACACATGGTCCAGGGCAGAGAAGTGCCTGTGTGGTCAGCATTCCAGGCCCAAGCCTAATTGCATCACTTTAGACCCCATACCACTCACAAGCACTTGCTCTGGCCAGATGTAGACCCTGTGGACTGGCTTCTGGTTGGTGTTGGGCATGCCTCCAACTTCCCCCAAATCACTGGACCCCAAGGGGAAGTCTGAAGCGGGGAAAGAGATGGTGGGCAGGTGGCAGAGGCTGGGTCACATATGTCAGGCTAGGGGGGTTAGAGCCACATGATTTTAATCAGAGGAGTGGCATGATCCATTGCAGCAAAATTGCTGAGACAAAAGTTTAGAAGGACTTGGGAGGAGCAAGCTGGCAGGTTGAGGAGGGAGGCAGTTCTAAGTGGCCCCCTGCCGCCCTCCCACTTGCATCCTGACCTTTAGAGCCATTAACCGACTTGGGTATTCCCCACTCCCAACTTCACTCTGCTTCCCCTTTCTTACTTTTTCTTTTTTTGCAATTCTGGTGGGCCTCCGATCCTTTTTTCTTTTTTCTGTCCTTCTCACCCTCTGACACGCTGCATTCTCTACTTATTTATTATGCTCATTGTTTCTTGTTTGTCTGCCCTGCTGGAATATCAGCTCCATGAAGGCAGGAATATTTGTCTGCTGGGCTCAGTGCTAAATTTCCAGCACCTAGAACAGTGCCCAGCATGTCACAGAAACTCGGGGTTTGTTAAATGAATGGGGAGACCTTGCCATATTTACTTCTGTGCCTTTGCCTAAGCTGATCCTTTTGTGTAGATTCTCTCCTCCTCTTAAACTTTCTAGATTCAACCAAGGCTTCCGTTCCCTGGAATTCTTTCCTGAGTACCAGCCGTGAGCTGTCACTCTCCGTGCTCAGTGTTCCCTTGGCAACTCCTCCTCACAGTGCATTGTAAAGGCTGTGCTCTCTCTTGTCTTGCCCATAAACTATTACCTCCTAGAGGCAGAACAGGATATTATGGGCCTTCACACTGCAAACAGAGCACAGTGCCTGAGGTACTAGAACAGCAATATAAATTTGTTGAATGAATGAATTGATGAACAGTTACTAAATATTGCTCTGTTAGTACTTAATAATAATAATAATAATAATAAAAGCAAAGCTCGAATGCCTCTGCTAGTTGGTTTCCTATGTAGCCGTCTTCATCCCTGATGAGAACAATGATAACAATGACACAGCTCTGCCTGCGTTCTGCTTGCTCTCTGTCTGCTGCGGTCACAGTAGTTTGCTCCCATACGTTAATGGCAAAGCCTCCTTCCAGAAGCTGTCGTTCTAGAGTTTCTGCTGTGAGAGCTGAGCTCTTGTGCTCAGTAGCAGAGATGGATTTGGCCAAAACCAAATCAATTCTTCTTGTGGCTGTAGCACTGCAAGCTACTACAGACCCAGGTGACAACCAGGCCCAAGTTAGAAGGACAGTGGGGCCTCATGAGGGCCACATGGCAGCTCAGGTTGGCATAATACCACCTGGCCTCTTCTCTGTCTAGCTCTAAGGCTTGCTTTCTTTCCTCAGGCTGTGCCTAGATCGACCATCTGCAAGTCCAAGTTCTCTGGATCTGTCCCTTTCAAGAAAACTGTCTTATCTTATAAAATTGTAAGGCCAGGCAAGGAAGCCCACTCCTGTAACCCTAGCATTTGGGAGGCTGAAGTGGAAAGATTTCTAAAGGCCAGGTATTTAAGAACAGCCTGGACAACATAGAGAGCCCCATCTCTATAAAAAAAAAAAAAATAGAAGCCCCATCTCTGTTTTAAAAATTAGCTGGACATGATGGCATGTACTTGTAGTCCCAGCTACTTGGGAGGCTGACGCAGGAGGATCACTTGAGCCTAGGAGTTCGGGACTGCAGTGAGCTATGATTGTGCCACTGTACTCTAGCCTGACTACAGAGTGAGATCCCATCTCAAAATAGATAAATAAATAAGGAAATTGCAGATTTTTTTTTTTTTTTGCAGTTTTTAGCCGGGGCTGGGTTTGAACCCACCACCTCTGGCATATGGGGCTGGTGCCCCACTCCTTTGAGCCACAGGCACCGCCCTGAAATTGCAGATTTTTTTTATAGCCAGAGGGAATTTTCAACCTTATCCCACTACAATTTGCCACATTTACAGATGAAAATACTGAGTTGGGGGGTTTATCATGGAAGCAGATAAAGGCTATTATTGTTAATGATTCTGATAACAAGCTCTCTGACTGTGACATTACATTATGACAACAAATGTCTGGGATGGATCACAAGGACAGAGCTGATCTTTCACATGCAATACCATCCTCACTAGTGCCTTGAAGTGCTGCTAAAGTCATTCTTTCTCCCCGAGTGGCTCTGACCCACAGTGATCCTCTTGTTCCTGGACGCCTAGAGCACTGAGGGAAAAATGCCAGCTCCCCACCACAGAACAGAAGCACTGTGCTAGCTGTAGTGCTCAGCAAAGTTGTTACAAAGTAAACCAGGCAGGTACCAAGATAACAAGATAACTACTGGTCCAAGAAAAGTGCCCAGTACTTTCTTGCCTTGAAATGGGTGGGCACAGACCAGCCCTAACTGCTTTTTGCTGTCACATAATGCCCGTTAGCTAACTGTAACACTAAAATCCCTGCCTGGTGGGAAATCGTAAGATCATTAATATAATATGAGTTGCATGACAGCAGATGATGATGGGACTGGGCCTGTGTAATTTATTTCACTGTGTACCAGACAAGACTCAATGTAAAAACTACATAGTATGTTGGAAAGGGGTGTAGGGCAATACCATGGGTGGGCAGATAAGGATTTTTCTTGCAAGAAAATTGTGGGAGAGATTCCTATTCCATGCAGAAGCAAGTGCCCTTCTGAGTAACCTCTAATAAACTCATCAACTCTTCAAGCTGATCTTGTTTGAGTCATTCTTTCGTCTCTCCATTCCCCCTCAGTTTAGAGCAGCGGTTCTCAACCTCTGGTCTCCACCCACAGGAACTGTAGTAAGGACCGCGGCATTAGGAAGGTTGAGAACCACTGGTTTAGAGGGAGCCAGTGTTTTTCTCTGGGACAGTGCAAACGCAGTCCCCCACTACCACAAACTATGTGGTCAAGTTTCCCACTTCTGGGGAAATCACAGGGGTCAGCATATCTGGAAGTGTGTCCTGGGATTTTCATGTAACAAGCATTCAGCTGGAACCAATTTATGATGCTGTACTATCTGGTATCTCAGAATTCTTTGCTTCGTGTGTGCCTCTTATCTGTTGTTTCTGAATTAAATCCTGGGGCTCTGTGAGAACAGAAGCCATAGTAATGTGTGTTGTACAACATGTCTCTTGACACAGGAAAACTGTTAATAAATAAATACACATGAAATAATTGTCATTGGCAGAGTAAAACCCCATGCAGCGCCATGACTTACTCGTGGTGGGGCAGTTCTACCATCTTTGCATAAGGATAATATTTTAATAAATGCATGTACATTCAATAGTGAAAAGGACCTGTATTCAAAACCAAAAATGCTCTAAGGAGGTGGCCTGTCAGCATCTTCTTCCACTGCTGTCCTTGATATTTGACATATCATTTTATTCTCCAAGTAGTTAGGCAATATTTTGTGCTTTATTAAAAATGATATATATTACAATTTAAATTAACATTTATTGAATGTCTCCAATGTATAAAGCATGGTTTTAGATAATTTGGGGATACAAAGAGAAACACAAAGTAATCTCTGCCCTCAAAAAATTTAATCTATCAGAAGAGACAAATGCCTGCATAAATCAACATAGGGAAAGGCATAAGGAGATAAATCCATGAAAGAAGTTCACCAAAGCACATCAGAGAGACAAAAGAATCATGGAAATGGCGGCGCCTGTGGCTCAAAGGAGTAGGGTGCTGGCCCCATATGCTGGAGGTGGCGGGTTCAAACCCAGCCCCGGCCAAAAACTGGAAAAAAAAAAAAAAGAATCATGGAAATACACATACAGAATTTAGGGTTGAAAAGTCTTTAAAAGTCATCCACTGTGTAATTCTACAAAGGTCACTTGAATTCCCTCTAGAATGTAATCAAACGACCACCTCTCTAGCTTATGTTTGAACAGTTCCAATAACAGAAACTCATCTCCAAAATTTCTAGCCCTAAGATGTTTTCTTTGTCCTTGATACATGTGAAATCAAGAAAACGTCTAATCGCTGGGGCAATTCACTCTCCTGTCCCCTGTGGCCCTGGGCACACCTGTTAGCTATCTGTCACATGGTAATACGCAGGGATACTTCTATACATGGCTGAGTTCCATACATGTAATATTAAAACTTAAACAAAACAGAATAAAAATGATGAGCTAAAGCGGAAACATATAATACTTTGAAATGATCTTACATTTTATTTGATTAACATTATCCTTCCCTTTGCCCTTATGCTATGATTACTAATGTTCTCAATGCTTAGTTCTATAATCGTGATGGCTTTATAACATCACAAGCTAATATCTCAACATGTTAATAGTCCCTTACAGTTTGATTTATTGTTAGTGATAATTGTAAATTCACATTTCAAAAAGTCTTCTGTATAATTTCAACTGTGTTTAATCAGCTTGTAGCCAGGTTTGATTTTTACCTAGTAATGTGGCTGACAGAGAGCTAATTCTCAGTGTCGGGAAGTACAGTTCTGCCTTTTTCTTGCTGTTCTCTTATGCTTATGTGTGTTATTTGCATAATCATTTTAGGCCACTTTTCCTATTTTGTTGGGACTACTTCAGTTAGATCCAGACAGTGAGGCTGTCGTTGTCAGCTCTCCTTGCTGTGGATCCCCTGCTCCTTCCGTAGGACCCCTGGAGCGTAAGGGGCATGAGACCTATTTGCTTCCTGTACCCCAGTGAATCATCATGTTCACGCCCCTCTCCATTTGGTGATCACTTTTCACGGAGATTTCTATTTGGTTTTCTGCCACATCTGAAATGGGGTAAGAAAGGTTTTCCTTCTATTGAGTTGAAACCAAGTTGGATGATAAACAGCCAGTCTGCTCCCTTCTGACATGACCTCCACAGGCCTTGCGTCTTTCTGCCTTCAATGAGTTCCCCAAACAGTTTCTTGTAGTTTAGCTCTGGGTGTCTGCTGAAGGCCTGTAGCCCTCTCTATTCCTTAGCATCTTAACAGGATCTCTGCCCTGCCCTCTACCAGTCAGTCCCAATGCTACTGATATTCCAGACTCTCAAAGGAAAAAATTAAAAAGAGAGAAAGAGACAGGGAGATACAATCTAGGAAACGCAACTCCTGTTTTCATGCAGAATATCTGAAACACAGTGAATAGCAAAACTTAAATATTGAAATCATCCGCCTGGATCTGACATGCCGGATCACAGTTGCTGAAGCCAATCTCAGAGACAAAATACTGAAACATTTTGATATATGCCCTTCCAGATTTTTTTCTATGCATATAAACACACATCTATATTGCATTCTATTTTTTTTTAAACATTAGACATTTCAAATGTAGCAAACACATCTTTCTGATAATGAATAAAACCAGAGGCTGAAAGTGGCCTGGTTATAACGAAAGTTGAAATTACCAGGCACTACAAAATTTTTCTGATGTAGACTTTGCTCTCTTCTGCAGAGTAGGTTTTTACTCTTCGAGCCTATGTGTGTGCGTGTGCTGAGGCATAATGGAGACATCTTTGTTCTGAAAAGACTGTTGCAAGTAATAGTTGTAGAATCCAAACTCCTGACAGATATTCAGCTCCTTTCTTAGACTTTCAATCTGGGAAGCTCAAAGCTTCCTAAGGCAGCCTGCTCTATCCTTCCCACCTCCACATCCTAACAGTTAGGAACCTATACTGAAAACAAAAGGCATTGGTGCACAAGGTCCAGCAAAGACAGTGAGGAGCAGAGAAAGCTAAAGAATTAGACTTCGAAATGGGCAGTGAAGGGGAATAAAAGATGATTTTTACAAGCACAGTAGAAAACCCCTGAAGGTCTAGCTACTGTGGAAAGGGAAGGATAAAGTATTAGGAAGAGCCTATGCCACTGGGTTTCAAGTCAATTGCAAGATAATAAATGGCATTTCAGTGTTTGGGCTGCCAAGTTGTATTATTGTTTATTCCTTTGCATTTTGGGAGAATGTTCTCCTAATCACAGCAGGCATGGCCCAGAAACCCTCCTTTATAGGTCATGACAGCTTCAGTAACCCAACAGGGAATTTTTCTGAAATGCAGATAGTTCAAAGTTAAAAAAAAAAGCACAAGTGAGTTTCCTTGATTCAAACAAACAGGGGCTTGGATAACAATATCACTTATTTATAATAATTAGCATAAATCTGAACTAATATTCCTATCTAGGCTGGGGCTTGGCTGGCAGAAAGAACCTGAAATCTGAGAACTCCCAAGGAATGTGGAGGCCCTTCCCTTCCATGCTCTCATTTTACTTCTGTGACCAATCTGGACTTGGCAATTTCCCTCTAGAATCTGGACCAGGTGTGGGACATGGCAGGGGATGTCCCAGGTCACTTGCCAGAGCCAATGCTCTGGGCACTTCTGCTGCTTGTGGCAATAGAGTGCAAAATCCCAACCCAGGGACCAGATTGATCTCAGCAAAGAAAAAACCAAGAAGACTGACCAGTTTGTTTAGTTAAATATGAAAATTTTTGTGTAGGGAAATAAAACCCACAATAAAAATAGAAATACAAAGACAAGCAAAGGAAATAATGTTTGAAAAATATATGACAAAGGAATATCGCCCATAATATGTTGTAAAACTTCTAAAAATTGATTTGAAATGAACTAGCCGATAGAGAGATGGGCCCCTCCACAGAAACTGGGAGACTTGGCTCTCTTTCCTGATTCCATTTCAAAGTTGGCTCCCGGGTCCTTGAGAAGGTCATTCTTGGACCAAAAGCTGGCAAGAGGCTTATTTTGCTGGTTAACATACATCTCAGAGTGGGCGAGAAAGAAAGTGGTTACCCCAACTACCAAGTGAGCTTGCTGTGAATTCTGCGTGGCCAGTGGCATTCTCACATCCTGTCACTGGAGGACAAGGATTGTTTACCTTGAGAACAGACATGCACTGGGTGGGTGGTATCTGCTTGACTATTTAAGGGGCGAGACTTCCTTCTCTGCAATCTCTTTAGCAGATTGCCTGTGATGTCCATTACATTCTAGTTTAAAGTTTACTGAACAATAAAACTGTTTCCTCTCTGTTTTACTTTTGTAGAGAGGATTTCTGGGCTGGCAGGAAGTTTGGTTTTTAGCTGTATTTCATCAACATAAGTCATTCCCTCAAAATGAGAAGGGCTCCAATGGCCTGGTCCCAATATTTTCTCCATGAAGATGGTCTTCAAGTAAGTTAAAAATTCATAAAAGTACCGAGCCACTTGGGAGGGTGAGGCAAGAAAATCCCTTAAGCCCAAGAGTTTGAGGTTGCTGTGAGCTGTGATGTTACAGCACTCTACTGAGGGCAACATAGTGAGACTCTTGTCTCAAAAAAAAAAAAATTTATAAAAATAAAAACGTGATACATTTTAATATGTTTGGGAGCACACTTTTAAATTGAGCTTAAAATGTTTTCTCAATAAAATTGAGTCACAGTGTTTTGGAACCTGCAGGCTGTGAGGGCAGAACCGGGACTCCTGCCATGCCATGTGGTGACCCTGCATGGGGAACCACCCTGGAGACACCTTTGGGCAGAGAGTGAGCCTGCTATTTCCTCCAGGCAGGAGCAGCCACACTGGGGCATGGCCAGATTTTGGCTCCCTTTTGTTCCCCACTCTCAGGGTGTGTTTGTGCTGTGCACAGCCGTGTAGCCTGGGCCAAGGTCATGGCAGAATGAAGGCCACTGGTATCTGTAGCACAAGACTCTACGCTGTTCCAGTGTAGCAGCAAATCCTACTTGCGGTATTCGAATCCTGGAGGGGAAGGTCTCAAGATAGGTCAGATTTTACTTCACAGTTGTCCCACACTGGCCAGGCAGCTTTTTAAGCCAGGCTGCTCCTTTGTGCTCTGCAGGCCCTACAGAGATTCGAGGAGATTCCTCAGAACTGGCCTTTTGCTCCTGTTCTCCTTTGACTTTGATCTTGTTCCTCTTCAACTCCCAGCTCTTCACTGTGTGATCCCTTCCTTTCTCTCCAACACTGCATCCTCTAAGCTTGGTGTAGCTCACACACTTCCTAATTTGGGGCCAGAGGCTTTCTTCTGGGTATGAAGGCTTGACTCCTGAGCTGGGGCAGGAACTTTCCACACCAGCCTCAATCTTCACAGTCCAAACCCAGCTCTGGGACACTCACCAAGAGGCCAGGGCAGCCCCTCAGCTTCTCTCCTCTTCCCTCCAGGTGGGGAGACAAATGCAGACCCTATTTTTAAAGCCCCCAGTTGTTAGCCCTGGCATGATTGCTATTGTGTTTTATCTTACACATCAAATGGGTTGATATCTGCTTTTTGCCTGCCAAATATTTATTTTTCTTTCTTTCTTTCTTTTTTTAAAGACAAAGTCTCGCTCTGTCACACAAGCTGGGGAACAATGGCACAAACACAGCTTACTGCTGCTCAAACTCCTGCTGAAGCAATCCTTCAGCCTACTGAGTAGGTGGGCCTTTAGGTGTGTGCCACTATGTATGACTAATTTTTTTACTTTTTGTAGAGATAGGGTCTCACTCTTGTTCAGGCTGGTCTCCAACTCCAGGTTCAAGCGATTTATCTACCTCAGCCTCCCAAAGTGCTAGCATTACAGGCATGAGCCATGGAACTTGACCTCAAAGTCTAATAACAGTGATATACTTTTAAAATTGAAAGGCTTTTTACATACGTGTGTGTGTGTGTGTGTGTGTGTGTGTGTGTGTGTGTTTTCACTTAAACATCTAAAATCTCTGGGAGGAAGGTATTGTTCTTTCATTTACACATGAGATAGTGATACTGATGTTGGGGGAGAGAATTTATAACTCCAACCCAGTCTGTGTTTACTGGCTTACTGAGTCATTGTTTTGAACAAAAATGTTGATCTAATACCACTGACAAAAATAAAAACAAAAAGCAAAAAATTCTCTCCCAAACCACAGATAATCATTGGCCATGTAGCTCAAAACATTTCATTTTAGTGGAAGATATGTGTCAAATTTTACCTTCTGAATGACAAGACTGACCTTTATGGAGGAGATATTTCAGCTTAATCAGGAAAATGCAATATGCAAAGTCAATTTCAATTGTTTCTTCTCCATAATTATTATTATTTATTAAATGTCCAGCTCATTCTCGAGCACATTTTCTCATGATATTTGTTGCTGTGCTGAACTAGTGGACGGCAGTGAGTATCCTGCACGGCACAGCGGCTTCTTTCTGTCTTTTTATAAGGCAAGGCCCGGGCAATGTGTAAGTTGGGGAGAGCAGAGACTTTCACTAGACGGCCTGAAATCCATTTCCTCCTTTCTTCCTTAGTAATGGAACACTTACCATTCTGCTACTTGATGTTCTTAATATTCTGGTTATTCCAGAATAAAGGCTATGTTTTCCAGCTGCCCTTGCAGCCAGGTATATTCCTGTGACTAAGTTCTGGTCAATGAAATACATGTGGAGGTGTTATGGGGAGCTTCCAACAAATGCCAGGGGCGGAATAAACACGTATGCTTCCAGGCTCTTCCTCCTGCGTGCTGGCTGGAATATGGTTGTGATGGACATGTCAAATGGCAGGAAAGCAAGATAAAAAGAGCCTGGGTCCTTGAAAATCAAGGTTTGGCCACATCAGCTGTGGCTACCCTTATCTGAGTATCTTGTATATAAGTAAAAATTAAATGTCCATCTTCCTGAAATTATCGCTGTTATTTGGAGATTTTTGTTTTGTTTATGTTCAAACCTACTCCTAATGAATATATCTTTTTCTTTCTTTCTTAATTTTTTTTTTTTTGAGACAGAGTCTTACTGTCACCCTCAGTAGAGTGCCTGTGGTGTCATAGCTCACAGAAACCTCAAACTCTTGAGTTTAGGTGATTCTCTTGCTTCAGCCTCCCAAGCAGCTGGGACTACAGGCACCTACCACAATGCCTGGCTATATATCTTTTTGTTGTTGTTACTGTTGTCATTGTTTTTTTTAGCAGGCCCTGGCCAGGTTCAAACTCACCAGCCCTGGTCCATATGGCCAGCACCCTAACCACTGAGCTACAGACGCCAAGCCTCTTAATGAGTATATCATGGAAATCTATATGAGCTGTGGTCCTATTGAAGAATGAAATTTCTTATGCATTCTCTCCTTTTAAAATATTTATTTAAGAAATAAATGATGGCTGTCTGACTTAGGAACTAATTTTTTGAGTGACTTACCCTGGTAGGCTTCACGTTTCAAAGGAATTATATTTATTTCTCCACATTTATGGAATACCTCCACCTATACTAAATGCAAAGAAGAAGTTAAGGGAGAAAAAGCCCTTGCTTTCCACGTACCTATAGTCTAGTTCTGGAAAAAGATGTGTAAAAATTAAACTGCAAACTATGTCATATCCACTATAATAGAGGTGTAAAAGCTTATGTTTCAGGACAAGTCAGAGAGTTAATTCTGCATGGAAGAGTCATCTAAAAAGATTCATGGAAGTAGTACTATTTCTCCCAAATCTGGAAGGATAAGTAGGATTTCTAGAGGGGCCTAAAGCAAAGTCACAAAAAAAGAGCCCAGAAAATAATTCTGTGTGGTGAGACTACAAGGCAGATCAAGACGAATGACAGGCAGTAAGCCTAGAAGGGGCCAGTATACATCCTATACTGATGTATCCTATCATCACGGATGACTCCCTACGGAAATAGGAGCCTCCGGAAGTCTTGAACAAGGGGAGTAACATGTCCAAGTGTGTATCTTACAATAATGATGCAGACAGACAGGGACATGGCCCTTGAACCAGGGTTGGAAGTATCTTATTCATTTGTGTGCTCCTCAGACTATCTTTGGATCATTAGACCTTTGTTCATCTAAAGTAGATGTTCTTAAATGTTTATGAAAATGAATGAATGAATATATGAATGAAGGTTAACAGTGTTGGATTTAAAACATATGATATACATATGTTACATTTGCTAGATCTCCATAACAAAATACTCCATCAGAAAAGATTGGATGGCTTAAATAACAGAAATTTGTTTCTCATAGTTCTGGAGCCTCAGAAGTCCAAAATCAAGGTGCTGACAAGGTAGATTTCAAGCTGAAGCCTTTTCTCTTGGCTGTGGGCAGCCACCATCCTGCTCTGTGCTGACTTGACCTCTTCTTTGTGTGGAGGCAGGGGAGTGAATCCTTTCCATGTATAGGGACAACATTCCTATCAGATTAGGCTCCAGCCTATGAGTTCACTTACCTAATAGTACCTCTTCAAAAGCCCTATATCCAAAACTACACTGGGGGTTAGAGCTTTAACATGTGAATTTGGGGGTACAAGTCAATCCAGAACCATACCATTCTGCATAACCTAAAAACAATTCAAATTAGCAGAGGCCCTTGCAGAGATTATATTTTTAAATGGAAGGTACTTATATAAGCAATAGACACATGGATATTAAATGGTCAAACTACTCCAGACTGGTGAGACTACTACAGGCAATAGGAGTTAGTTCTCCCAGATAGGACTGGGGTGAGTTGCCTAGAGCTCCATTCACATTTTACAAGGCACTTGCTCTCAAGGCCATGTGAAAGCAGGGCTGGCATTTGTACCACCTGAGAGCCCTTTTTTAAATGTTATGCCTTAGCTGCTTTACTCATTCGTCCTAGTCCTGGCCCTATTTCTAGTCTCTAACAAACAAGAACAACAACAACAAAAAACCCCCACAGTTTTGAAACTGTCTTAGTTTGGGTTCCTACAGAAGCAAACTCTGAGATAGAGATTTGAGTAGCTGTGTTTATTTGGGAGGTGTAGGAAACACGGACAGTGGAGAAAGGAAGTGATAGAGAAGGAAAGGAAGCCAAATGTGTGAGTTATTAAACCAGCCTCGAAGCAAAACACACTCCCCAGAATCACACCACCTGAGGCAGGAGGGGTTGAGGCATTGATCCCCCACTTCCCATCAGTCTTTGTTGAGAGCTGTTCTCGTGGCTGTGGCACTTCTGAGCAAACAACAGAGCGAAGTCCCCAGGTACAGAGATGCAGGTCCTGAAACTCTAGGGTCCAAGGGATATGAAGCAGGGTGAGCTGGAGAATCCCAGACAAGAGAATGGTTGAAGTGGGCAGAGGATAGGAAATGCCTGGAGCAAGTCCTGTACCAAGAAAGGGGAAGTACAGCCACAGTGGCTTTGTAAGGCTCTCCCAGGGCCGTGGGGAGGGTGGGCAAGGAGCATACAGAGCACGAAGGTCCCACAAGTGTCTTTGGGGCAGAAAGGAACACGGGGAGTTCTGAGCCCATGCAGTTTTAGGGCCCAGAGGACCTAAAAAATCATCTGCCTAAATTTCTTAAGTTACTGATGCCCAGACTTCTCCTGCTCAGGCTCACAAGTGAGAGAGCTCACTGTGCCCCCCCAGTACCCTTCATCAGGCCTCTCCTCCTGTCCTCAGCAGGGAGATCATAGAAGGCCTCTCATGGAGAACATGGCTGCTCTTCGGTCTCCTCTACTCTACCAAAGCCCACGAAGGAGCACACAGGGATCACTCTGCCCACATCCTTACCTCCCTTCCACTCCTCATCTGTACCACTCATCATTCATTTACATTTATTCTACCAACTTTTTGTTTTTATATGCTAGGAATTGTGCTAGGTGCTGTGGATACAAAGATAAGGAATATTCTTATATCCTTATAATGAATGTGGTCTGGGAGAAAGAAACTCAAATGGTACCATGTATACCACAGTGGTTAAGAAACTAGATTTAGGAGTCTGAAGACCAGGCTTCGAGTCCTGGCTCTCCTATTTATTACTTATGGCCTTTGGTAGGTTACTTTACTTCTCCTCGGTACAATTTTCTCATCAGCATAATGGAGTTAAGCTCATAGAATTTACCACCAAAGGTCCTTACTAGGATTACAGGAGGCAATGCATATATAGCACTTAGCACAGAGGCTGGCAGATGGTGAACAGTCCACGATGGGGAGCAGTCACTGTTACTCCCACAATACAATGGGACAAGAGCCAAATATGGGGGTGCAAAAGGATGCTTTGGAACAGATGGGCCCAGCACTTTACCTGGACCAGGGTGGGAAACGATTTCAGGGAAGGCCTGATATAGAAGAATGGCCTTCAGTGAGTCTTACAGTTTCAGTTTTGGATCCCAAGGGCCTACCAGGTAACTGGGACTCAAGTTATAAGTGTTGAAATTCTGAGCATGGACAGATGTACAAAAACATGGGCAGAAGGATGGAGACAAAGAAAGCAAGGTTGATGGTGTAGACCCCACTCATCACAGCCCATTCTCTCCAACTGTCCTATCTAATGAGCACCGTGATTCTCTCTCCCAGCAGCACTATGCCCTGCATTCCAATAGCAGCCAGTAATCAACTACGGAATTGTTTTCTAAGACTGTTTTTCTTTTATTTTTGTCGAGTTTCATCTAGTTTCTATTTGGACTTGGAGAACATTGTCTGATTTCAGAGACCGCTGGCCTCTCTCTTTCATTTTGTACCGGAAAAATTTCAGGAACTTATTCTGGTGCTTTTGAGTCATTCATTCACGGCATTGTCTAATGTCAAGTTAACATTACAGGGATAATAAGATTTCTGAAAAATGTTCTTTGATCTCTTGAATTATAGTTAAATGCCTGCTCAGGGTTTAAAACACTCAAGCTCTATCACTTGTGCCAAAGTGTGGAAAGACTTTATAGGGGAGTTACGCATTTTAACGAAAGTTGGCAAAATATGATGTCAAGATTAAAGAGCAGGAAAATATATTTTGGCATTTGCCGATCCTAAGCCTGGTGAGTTTCTCGTCAGGAGACAAAGCCCTGAGTGTAGGGTCTTAGAATAAAACCACAGCAGGAGCAGCAAAGGTTGGTTTAATTATGTTAAAAGCAGCACTGAGACTGAGAAAGGCTTTTAACATTCTGAGCACATAAAAATAGTTGGTCTTGATAGTTTGCTGCTGAGCAGTTGGGGAAACGCCTGTGTCTATTGTGGCCTGAAGCCTGCAGATTTCTCTGATGACTCATCCCATGTCATAATTCTAAAAGTTTGGCATGCGGAAGGGCCTCGAAGCCTCACATCCTTATTTCCAGTTAACCCCTTTTGATACAAAGACAGGCTGCTCTTTGGGATGAGTTTTGTGTGACACTTCAATTCAGAGTATATTTTCTATGATGCTTTGATATTTGACATAGGAATGATTTTTCCTCTCTAAATTCAAAAAAGAAAAGTAACGTTTTACGTGAACAGCAGTAGCAGTCACAGCACACACACCCCTTCCTCGCGATAGTCTGGACTGATGCCCTTATCTGATCTTGAGCAGTACTTAACATTTCTAAGCTTCATTTCCCTTATCTGGAAAATGTGAATAACACCCACCTGGCTGGTGTGTTGCAGGAGTTAAATGAATGAATACATGTAAAAAGCTTAGCGTCATGTCTGACACACGCTCATTGTTCCATAAACAGTAGCTGCTGTTTGCAGATATGCTATTGTTAGTACTATCAACAATGTATTAAGAACAGTATTGGCCTGGACATCAGAGAAGCTCAGTTTTATAAAAGTAACTGCTTAATCTATTGCTTAACCTATTTTGCTTTTTTTTAAGAGACAGAGTCTCACTTTATTGCCCTTGGCAGAGTACCATGGCTTCGCAGTTCACAGCAATCTCCAACTCCTGGGCTTAGGCGATTCTCTTGCCTCAACCTCCCTAGTAACTGGGACTACAGGTACCCACCAGAATGCCCAGCTATTTTTTTGTTGCAGTTTGGCTGGGGCCGGGTTTGAACCCGCTACCCTCAGTAAATGGGGCTGGCGCCCTACCCACTGAGCCACAGGCGCCGCCCTACATTGCTTACTTAATCTATTTTCAGCCATAAGTTTCTCACCTTAAAAAGAAGAATTTGGCCCAGATAACTTTCTAACTTTAGTATTTATAATTCTACGACTAAACTGGTCAGTATATTGAAGTCCTCTTAGCTCTATCCCAAGGCCCTGCATCATTCTTGAAATACTCTTCACCCACAAGCAGGTCTGTATCTGGTGGTTTGTGAGAAGAGCTTGTACTGCACACTGGCCAGCTCTGTGTGGGCGCAGAATCGCTCTGCAGAACTGTGGAGGAAAAGACTATTTTGGGCAATGATTTCCAAAGCCAAGGACATAATGTCTAGAAGTGTCTTTTGGTACTAGTGGGTACACAGATAAAATTTAGACTTGTCTTTAAGAGATACCATTCCCTTGTGATTGAGAGCTGAAGATCAATGGCATTGTCCTGTAGCCCTTGATAGAATTTAACTATTTTAACTTGAAAATGAAGAAGTTTTCACTGGGGAAGTAAAGTCCTCCAGACTGGCTCTAGTTAAGGATAGGCAGCCATAACAGTGTAATGACCTCTGGCATCTGTGAAGCTCTTTGTCTTATTTTATACCATTTCATCTTCACAGCAATGATATAAAGTGGGCAGGGCAGCTATGAACATCTTCATTAAATAAAGGAATAAGGAAGCTGATCTTCAGAGAGGTTTGTGACTTGCCTGCTTAGTTCATAAGGGTATGTGCTGGGCCAGAGATGCTGGCTTTCTGGCTGCTTGAGGCACCTGTACACTTCCCAGCACTGCATCTGAGCAGGGCAAGTCCGCCTTCTCCACTGGCTTCCTTGAAAACAGCCAGAACATTTCAGCATGTCCATCAGATAAAACTAAGCAAAAAGAAGTTTTCAAAGAAGAGCCTACAAGGGCAGTTTTTCAAGCAAGCCTGCTGGGTAAAGGTAAAGGGTGAGGGAAGGGGAGGCATCGTCTCCATTTTCTGTTCCATTACAATCCTTACAAGTAAGAGCTATTAAACTAGTCATTTCAATATGCACAAAAATCACCCATAAGAGTTACAGGCAATCCAAAAGCATAGTTATTTAGGACATTTTATGTAGAAACTTATTTGCTAATTATAAAGGACAAATAGAGCATGTCCACATTGTATTAATTGAATAAATAAATCAAATGCTACAAGAACAAATTTAGGTTCATGAATCAGAAGAAAGATCATTCTTGGCCTATTGACAATTTTGCTTAGTCAGTCCTGTAGACAGAAGATAGTGACATATGACTGGCTTCTCTCGGATTTTCCTTGCTTGGGTTTAAAAAAGAAAGAACCCCTTTGTGGCTTCTCTGCCACGTTCCTGGAGGCATCCTATTTGCCCAGGACTTTGTGATGGGAGGACCCTGTCTGAGTAGTCCAGGGGTGTGTTGAGAAGCGCTCTTATCACTCCCTCTGACAAAGGATGGCAAACAAGCAATGTTGGCTCTTGAGCCTTGGAGAGTCTGGACTAGATGACTCAGAGGGACCTTCCAGCTGGAAAACCAGAGATGTCCTTTTCACGGCCTGGATATCAATCAATTGAGAGTGCCTAGATTGGTTCTTCTGCTTCCTGAAGGCACTAACTCTGCCAAATAAAGAGGGAGAAAGATGAAATTCTCAGAAAACCTCACCTGATTTCCCCCTCACCCTGCCATGGGCAGGCCTACAGCTATGACCTGTGTGCGAGAGAGAACTAAGTCGTATCTGAATGGTGATACTGAGCTTTAAGAGATAGGGCAAGTAGTGAGGTTTGGGAAAGGCACAAATGCTCTGCCTTCCTTGGTACCCACATGTGAACACCCTCCTGCAGGTGCTATGCCTAAAAGTGCCCAGAGGTATGTAGACATGTGTTTCTAAAGCCTGGAATAACTCCAAACCTATTTAACCAGCTTCCCAAAGGTTGGGGTTCCTTTGTTTCAGAGGGGAAGCACTCAAATTGGCTTTTTTCACTATGGATTTCAACTTGCCAATCTGTACAACATTTCATGTATCAAAATCCAAAGGCATCTGAGTAAGAAACCTACAGACAAATTGTAAATGCACTACTCGTAACCCTTGGACAGACTGAAAGGAAATAATGATCCCCATTTACCAAGAGCCAGCTTTGCATGGGAGAAGCACGTCTGCTTTTCATCTTCTCCAAAACCCCATGGGGCAGTATTATTACCATCCTCTCTTCATGGTTGAGGAAATAGACTCAGATGGGGCAGAATAATTAAGTTTATGTAAGTAGTAAAAGGGAGAGGCATATGTAAACCCAGGCTCCTGCCTACAAGCGACCTTGCCTCCAGATGGACTAGGAGGAACAGAGCTTCAGACTAAAGAGAGATCTGGAACATGGCACTAGCTCATCAGAGGGCCTGAGTGCTGCTTTTTTCAGTTCCTTACTCACTGCCTCCCCATCCGCTCTGATCTAGACCCCATATTCCATAAAAGCAGTATCTTCACAATTTCTCTTATATCTCCACATTAGGAAATATATAGGTCAAGCTTGGAAAGAAGGAAAGTTAAAAAGATTCATGGAGGTTTCATGGGGCTCAGTATCAAAGCATGTGTGTGTCGCACGCACTCACACACACCCACATTGAGCCTCTGATATGGCCTCACCACTGCGAACGTGAAGAAGAGAGCATGACCTCTCTGTACTGTGACAGCTCCCACGACTGCAGCCTGGAGCAGCTGCGGCCTCCCTGTGGTCTCATCACATTACAGAGAGCTTCTCAGTTACTGCCCGCCACCCCGCCTTGCTGCTTTCAGCCTCCAGCTCTCCCCTGTCTCTCTCTCCTGACCTCTCCGTCCTCGCTGTGGATTAGCTCCCTGCGGCTAGCTCGGTTTGTACTTCCCTGAACTGAATCCCATTTCCTCTCTCCTGTTCTGCCCCAGCTCCTTTGGATGTCTACACTGGTCTACACTGGTCTCTTCTGGTCTTGGCAGGACCCACTGGGCCTGCTGTCTCCCAGGTGATGAAGAATGGGTGTCAAATGAGGACAGAGACCAGGTCTTCTGCCGGACGCCTCCCTGGAGCCAGCTCCTCCCTGAGATGGGCAGAGACACGCCAAGGCTTGGCCTTGAAGTCTTGCTCTGAATCCCAGCTCTGCCACTGGGGCTGTGCTTCACTTCCTGGCTAGGTTTTGTTATTTATATGATGGTACCACAACCTCCTTCCTCCAAGTGTTAAGAGGAGTCACTGAGGTAATGCTACAAAACACTTAGCAGGTTACAGCTCTGGGAAAGTCCTGGCCGTGATATTTTCATTATGTTGGCACTTGTTTTGCTCCACTCACATGACACGTATGTTCCCTCATTTCCACCCCTCCCCCATTTACAGTTTTTAAACATACATTAATTACCTCAATAATGTTTACAAGTAGGTGTTTTCACAGACAGGTTGCATAACTCTCCCAAGATCACACCATTTGGAGAAAAGCAACTGGGATTCATTAGGTCACCCTCTGGCTCCGTTATGAGATGACCGTCACAGGTGCCTCCAGTGCCGTGAGCTCTGCTGGGGGCTGAGGCAGACAAGGTTAGACATGGGCCTGAGGTGGGGCACAGTCAAATGGAGAAACAGGCAAGTAAAGAGACAACGGCAGGATGAGGGGATAAAAGTATTCAATAGGCAGCCAGGTCCTGGGAGCTCCCCAGGTGACAGGACTCCAGAACTCATGGTTTTTCCACCACCACTGAGCTAAACATAAGATAGGCTAGATTGTGTCCTGCTCCTGTGCTATGGGACAGGCAGGAGGAGAAAGGATACAGGGTGGTACTCAAGGAGGCCATCTGAGAGTAGGTAGAGACAGATTTTAGGGGAAGGGACATAGGTAGAAATGGGAGAAAAAGGCATCTCTAGGTGGTAGGACTAACATGAGCAAAGATAGTGGGGCAGAAGGACGTGGGATTCATGGTGGGCCAGACCATGAAGAGCCCTAGAATGACATGGTAAGAAGGTCGGGCCTTATTATTATTATTATTATTTTGGCCGGGGCTGGGTTTGAACCCGCCACCTCTGGCATATGGGGCCGGTGCCTTACCATTTTGAGCCACAGGCTCTGCCCCCATGCTTGGGCCTTATTTTGAAGTCAAAAAGTGAGCCACCTAAAAGCTAGGTCAAGACTGAAGCTATTTTGGGTGGCAGCATGTGTGTGGAGGATGGACAGGAGGGAGGGCAGTTTCAGCCAGGAAGATCAAGAAGGTCTGTCATATCTATCAAGGTCAGTCTCGGTTACTATGACAGAGATGATGGTGGTGGCGTGTGATTCTCAGGACTTAGATTAGAGATGAGAAGGAATGGGAAGATGGAGGGTGGTCAGCCAGAGCCTTGTTACTTTAATCAAGCTAACACCTGGGGGAAGAATTTAGTAAATCATAATCAACTTAAACATAAAAATATTTCCTGGGTCTGAAATAAGATAAGCAAGAACATGACTGCAGGTATTACAGTGTCAAAAGAAGGAATGTATCAGTGGAAGGTGATCTGACACTTCAGAGATGACTAAAAAGAAAATAAACACAAGTACAGAGAGGCTGGCAGTCCCAGGAGAAAGGCCTTCCAGAGCCCCAAATTCAACTGTCCCATCACTGCAGTAGGTATATTTTGACCTAGCTGGGGTCTTCATGTCATTTGCTTTTTAACTGCTATCATTGACTCTTCTTCTCTTACTTAATAGTCACCAACCCATCTCTTGACTATAATTCTGCTTTTTATGTTGACTTACCTACATAGGAACAGTAATCACTGAGCAGCCAGCATGAATTTCCAGTACTTTTTGGCAAGAGGCAGTGGAGGGTAGAAGTTAAGAAGGTGGCTCGGCGCCTGTGGCTCAATTGGCTAAGGCACCAGCCATGTACACCTAAGGTGGTGGTTCGAATCCCCAGCCCGGGCCCGCCAAACAACAATGATGGCTGCAACCAAAAAATGGCCGGGCGTTGTAGCGGGCGCCTGTGGTCCCAGCTACTTGGGAGGCGGAGGCAGGAGACTCACTTGAGCCCAGGAGTTGGAGGTTGCTATGAGCTGTGATGCCATGGCACTCTACCCAGGTGGATAGCTTGAGGCTCCATCAAAAAAAAAAAAAAAAAAAAAAGAAGTTAAGAAGGTGGAAAAAATGTGCTTGAGTTTGAAACTTCCTAGTTATGTGACTTTGGATAAGTTAGTTCAAAACTCTATAACTCAGTTTCCCCATCTGTAAAATGGGGACATTGACAGTAACATCTCAAAGGGTCATTGTAAAGATTAAATGACCTAATGCATGCAGATGCCTACAACAGTGCTCACAGGTGCTGATAAATGATAGCTGTTGCTATTATATATCTTGATGGAAACCAAAAAATGATGGCATATGGTTTATACATCAGTCCTTGATGTGTATGGTCAGTGTGAATCATTCTTCAAGGGTACGCTTTCATATGGAACTGATAAGACTGAATTTTTAGATATCCAAAACTGAGAACCAGATCCTCTACCAAGGTGAATTTGTTTGTTTCCCATAAAATATTTGCAACACTTTGATAGAAGAATTTATGCCTCATTGTCTCAAATCCCTCACTTCTAGAATGAGACCTGGCACATGATAAGTGCTTAATACATTTTCATAGAATTTATTGCTATGATTCCAATATTGCCACTGGCTTATTTTAGTTCTGCCTAATAGAAAAGCAATGTGAGCTACAAGTACAATTTTCAATTTTCTAGTAGCCACATTTTAAAAAGTAACATTATTAGTAAAAATAATTTGAGGAATTTTTTTAATGCTGGAATCTTACCATACTATATTAAAAAACTGCAAAATAGGCCAGGTACAGTGGCTCATGCCTATAATTTCAGCACTTTGGGAGGCTGAGGCAGGAGAATTGGTTGAGGCCAGGAATTCAAGACCAGCCTGGTCAGCATAGGGAGACCTCAACTCTACAAAAAATAAAAATCTAGCTGAGCATGGTGGCATGTGCCTATAGTCCCAGCTACTCTGAAGACTGAGGCAGGATGATTGCTTGAGCCCAGAAGGTCAAGATCGTAGTGAGCTATGATCATGCCACACTCCAGCCTGGGTGACAGAGCAAGAGACTCTGCCTCAAAAACAAACAAATAAAAAATTAGCTCAAAATGGTTAAAAGACCTAAATGTAAGAGCTAAAACTATAAAAACACTGAGGAGGAATCATGAATGTAAAATTTAATGACCCTGAATCAGATATGACACCAAAATTTAAGTAACAACAGAAAAAATAGACAGGTTAGATTTCATCAAAATTAAAAACTTTTCTATGCCATAGGACACTATCGAGAAAATGAAAAAGTAACCCACAGAATGGGACGAAATATTTGCAAATTATATAACTGGAAAAGGACTTACATCCAGAATATATAAAGAACACTTACAAATAATTAAGAAATGGGCAAAAGATTTGAATCAACATTTCTCTAAACAAGATATACCAATAGCTAATAAACACATGAAAAGATGCTCAACATCACGAGTCATGAGGGAAATGCAAATCAAAACCACAAGAGATACCACTTTACACCCATTAGGGTGGCTATAATTTAAAAACAAACATAAAAACCCACAGAAAACAACAAGTGCTAATGCTAAAGTTGGGATCCTCATACATTGTGAGTGGGAATGTAGGATACAGTGGAAGACAGTTCGATAGTTCCTCAAAAAAATTGTACATGAATGGTGCAGCAACATTATTCATAGTAGCCAAAAGGTAGAAATAACCCAAATGTTAACTGATAAACTGAGAAATAAATATGGTATAGCCATACAATGAAATATTGCTGAATTAGTAATTACTTTACTTCCATAAAAAGGAATGAAATACCAATACATATTACATTATGGATAACCTTGAAAACAACTTGTTAATTGAAAGAAACCAGATGAAACTGTCCACATCTTTAGGATTCCATTTCTATGAAATGTCAGTGATATTCACTATCCCACTCCTGACACCACTCATTGGGGTCCCTTTGTGGTCACCACTTATCAGGTCCCATCTGGGTCGCCACTTGTCTGGGCCCAGGACTGGCCAGGTCTCTGGCTCCTTAGGTTCCACACACAGACTGCTAGGCTATCTTGCTCGGAAACAATTGCTCTTAGGTGCCTAAGGGCTATTTCCTTTAGCAGGAGGGAGAGAGAAAGACAGTATTCAAGGGAGTAGAGCAGTCATAGCAAGAAGAATACATCTGGCTTAGAGCCTGTGGCTCAAGTGACTAAGGCGCCAGCCACATACACCTAAGGTGGCAGGTTTGAATCCAGCCCAGGCCCGCCAAAACAACAATGATGGCTGCAACCAAAAAATAGCTGGGCGTTGTGGCGGGCGCCTGTGGTCCCAGCTACTTGGGAGGCTGAGGCAGGAGACTCGCTTGAGTCCAGGAGTTGGAGGTTGCTGTGAGCTGTGATGCCACAGCACTCTACCCAGGGGTGGACAGCTTGAGGCTCTATCTAAAAAAAAAAGAATACATCTTAGCAGTCTTTCATAGAGAGACGCTGTGCAGGCGTTCTGCAGGCAGGAGAAGGGACAGAATCAGTGAGTGGGTCCATGATAGAATGTACATACCCTCCTGAATGCCTTCTCCTCCAGCCCCTTATAGACACACTCCATGGCTCTTAACACCACAGGTGTAGAGACTGCCAATCACTGACGGTCTCGCCTCCTGAGCTCTCATATTTGTTAGGAGAGCCAAATCCCTCCCCATGCCCTTTTCACCAGAATGCTACATTTCCAAGTTCTTTCTTATAACTCTTACTCCTCCTTGCCATAAGCTATATAGGCTGCCACAATGAAATATATAAAATGAGAAAATATAGAGACAGAAAGTAGATTAGTGGTTGCCAATGATTGTGGGGAGGGAAAACGGGGAGTAACTGCTATCGTGTATAGGGGTTAGAATGTCCTAAATTCCATAGTGGTGACAGTTTTCACATCTTTATACTAAAAACCATTGAATTGCATGTTTTGTAAAGGCGTCTTTTATGTCATGTGAAATTGTATATGAATTATATCTCTGTAAAGAATATATTTTATTAAAACCAATATATCTAAAATATTATAGGTTGACTATCCCTAATCTGAAAATCCAAAACTCCAACTGTTCTAAGATTTGAAATTTTTTTGAGCACTAACATGATACTCAAAGGGAATGCTCACTGAAGTATTTTGGATTTCAGATTTTTGGATTAGGAACGCTCACCTGGTAAATAAAATATAAATATTCTGAAATCAGAAAAAATTCAAAATCTGAAAAACTTCTGATCCGTAGTATTTCAAATAAGGGATTTCAACTTGTATCATTTTAACATGTAATCAGTAAAAAAAAAACTATTAATGAGGTAATTTACATTGATTGTTTCCATACCAACTCTTTGAGATTTTTGTGAATAGTTTACACGTATAGCACATCTCAATTTGAATGTTACATTTTCTTATGAAATACTGTATTTAGGTTTCATAAAATTTGCCACCAAAAGTAGACTCACAAACCTAAGTTGTCCCATGTATGCTTCAAAGTTTTCCTATAATGGAATTAAATATCAGTTTTTAAAATTTAGTTTGAATTAAAATAAAAAAAAATTAAAATTTTGTCTCCTTAATTAAACCAGACACATTTCAAGTGCTCAGTGGCCACTATACTGGACAATGCAGGGCTTTTTAAGGTGGACACAGACCACTAACCCTATATTATTCTATTATCATTCTGAATCAGTGTTTTTATCCCCAGCACGATTCAATAATGATTGTTTCCATCACTGTCCTATTTAAAGCAGAGCTATGTTTTGAGAAGATAGTCTTTCAAGATTCCTCCTCTTTCCCTGCTCCTTTATTTTGGAAGCATTCAGCACTGAGGAAGCTTGTGTTAGCATCATGGTGGTGGATTGTCCTCTGATATCCTTCCCCCATCTCTTTCTTATCCTCCCCCTTATCCTTCCCCCATCTTTTGATTTGGGTCAAACGACATCTTGGCTAATGAGATAATAGAGAAGCCTAATCCATTCACAGAAAAAGCCACTGGTCTGTGTACAACCTCTGGGTCCCGCTGACCTTCACAATGGTGATGCAGCTGGTGCTATCAGGCCTTTGAATGTGAATCAATATCATCTGCCTATACACTGCATCTTCTTCTTATCCCAAACACGGCTCCCTATGGAATCATCATGATCAGATTAAAATAATAAAGATTTATTCCTTAGGTTTGTAGGAGCCCTGGTCCTACACCTATAAAGGTTAAGCAAAATTAGGGTTCTCTTAAGGAAGAGAAAGAAAGTTGGCTGGTAGGTAGTAAGCCAAAAATGCCTCCCACAACCATCCTTTATATTTTGGTTTTGGTTCAAATGTTTGGCTAATCTTTCTTTCATGTACTGGGGTTCATATCCTTCCTTTTTGATGACTGGGGATGTTGAGATGCCTCCAGCTCACTAAAGTGTGAGAATCAATTTTTTTTTATCATTATCATAGTGGGCTTTAGGATTAGGAAATTTGGAAGAATGGAATGAATTTATACTGGCAACCGCCATGTATTTTGGAAGGTATATTTTGGCAATTATCAACATTTGCTTGTTTGTATAAGACTTAGCTTTTAATTCTAAAATACAAGTACTGAAAAATACTGATGACTATACAGCCAGTCTCCCACTTTAGTTATTTGGCTGCTGGTCACTCTCATTTGATTCCCTAATAGTCTACAAAGTGGGGTAAGTACCAGACCCTCTTATTAGGGTTAGAGAGGTAAAGTAACTCTCCTGAGACCACACAGCAAGGTTTAGGCTTTCTAGTTACAGACTTCTCACCAAGTATAGTGTGATAAGCAAAATAGCCTGAAAATGGCCCTGGACTATGAGCTAAAAAGGATCAGAGATCTTCCTCTCTCAGCAGAAGGGACCACTCCCAAGCTCAGTGTTCCACAGGACTGGTGGTGTTCCCCCCACTGCAGAATTTTCATATCATCCTATGGACCCCGAGATCCCCAGATGCTAGGCAGCTGGCTTTCCCAGCAACTCCTATGAACAGATGGGCCCTAAATCGAGACTGCTGGACTAAGCTGCTTATATCTTCCCACACTGACAATAGCGTTCCCATACTTGCTCTATAGAAGAGGTGAAATGGGGGTGGGGGAGATATGGCTCCTCTGTTAGAAAATGGACCCACCCTGCACATCTTGCAGAGTACCCTGGCCTGTCTCTCTGTGGGCCATGAGAGGTTAAGGAACCCATGTCTTCACTTTCTGTGTAACCTGCCTTATAGGTTTACCCTTTCCACAATAAAGTCTATTCCTTAACTCAAACTAGAGGAGCCTATAGACTCCATTCCAAATCTGATGCACAACAGGTTGTAACTCAGAAGGGACCCAATTTGCACAAGTCAGACATCTGCTTCTTTTTTATACTTACATGAATCAATCATTCAATTGTCCCCACAAATGCAAAGTGATGTGTTAAGAAACTCAGGCAAAAATTGTTTGATCCTTATTTTAAACTTATGTCTTCTAGTTAGAGTATGTTTATCCATTTAAGTCATTCTAACTTCTTTCTATAAGATAGAATATATGTAAATAAAAACATGTCCCTAAATATATTATATTTCCCATATATATGCCCTAAGGACAGAAAGTATGATTTATACTCAAGTATATTGTCACCTAAAACAAAAAGAATTGATTGCTTTTTGCCTCATTAAGCAGTAGTTAATAAAAGAACAAAGAAATTCCTAGATTTTTTTTTTGTTTTTAATGCTAAGATCCCAGTGGCTTATATGTACATATTTCTAGAATTATTAATTTCCAGTCAACTGTTCTAAACTCATTCCCTTTTTGTCTTTTAAGAAACAGCGTCCCCCCAAATTCTTTTATTGTCCTCAATGGAAATATTGTGCTTAAAAAAGAAAATCTCCACATATTTGTTTTCTCATTGGCTGAAACATTCCATCACCTAGTCTATCTCAATAATTTTCTAACTTTTATAATATCCAGAGCATATAGTGAGATAAAACAGAAAAAAGAAAACTTTAAAAAACACAATGGGTTATTTTGTTGCCCTGATAAGCTTTTTTAAACTGTTTTTTTTTTTTTTTTTTTGAGACGGAGCCTCAAGCTATCCCCCTGGGTAGAGTGTCATGGCATCACAGCTCATAGCAACCTCCAACTCCTGGGCTCAAGCGAATCTCCTGCCTCTGCCTCCCAAGTAGCTGGGACCACAGGCGCCCGCCACAACACCCGGCCATTTTTTGGTTGCAGCCATCATTGTTGTTTGGCCAGCCCGGGCTGGGGATTCGAACCGGCCACCTTAGGTGTACATGTCTGGCGCCTTAGCCCATTGAGCCACAGGCGCCGAGCCAAGGATGCTTTCAATTTCTTTTTCTCGCCTAACTGCCCTGGAAGAACCTCTGTAACAATGTTGAATTGCAGTGGTAGACGTGGACACCCTCGTCTCGTTCCTCATCCTTGTCTTTCTCATCATTGAGTATGAGTTTAGCTGTGGGCTTTCATAGAGGCCCTTTATCTGATTACGTTTCCTTCTGTTGCTGGTTTATTAAGTGCTTTTTATCATGAAAGGGTGTTGGAGTTTGTTAAATGCTTTTTCCGCATCAGCTGAGATGTACTTTTCTCCTCTTCATTCTATTAATGTGGTGTATTATGTTGAAGGACTTTTGCATGTTGTTTTCCTGGGGTAAATCCCACTTTTTCAGACTGTATAATCCTCTTATTATGCTGCTGGGTATAATTTGCTAGCATTTTGTTGAGGACTTTTGCATCATTGTTTGTAAGAGATTTTGGTTTGTAGTTTTCTTGTATCTTTGTATGACTTTAGTATAGGGTAATGCTGGCGTCATGAAATCAATTTGGAAATATGTTTTTTTTTTGAAAGATTTTGAGGAAGATTAATGTTAATTTTTCTTTAAATGTGTGGTAGAATTCACTACCCTTGGCCCCTCCTGCAAGTCACCCGAAAGGCCCTGTCTACGTGAGATTGGTTGGGGCATGGCCTCTGGCTGTCCAGCCTCCTTGGTCTCTGCCACCGTGGTTGTGGTGGGTGGTACATGACCCCTTTTCTGTGGGAGGCTCCTGGGAGGTGGAGGCATGTCCGGAGGGGATATTGTCTTCTTGCTGTTGGCTCGAGGGGGATGAGTTGAGCCAAGTAACTTACCTCCACTTATCCTCAGAGCTGGGGGAAGGCTTGGTGCCCAGGGTGGCACCTAAGGTTTGCAAAGCAGGCAGACTCTCACTTTCACTGTGGCTCTTTTGCTCAAGACTTTCTTCATCACACTCTCAGGCCTGGAACGTGCAGCTGTAGGTCAGACCTGAGAGGGTCAGAAGGGGAGGAAACTGATCAGGAATGTGTTGTCTCTGTCAGCTAAGTGCAAGGTGGTCATCACCTTCAACCAGGGGCTCCGGGGAGGGCGTGTGGTGGAGCTGAAGAGGATCGTGGATGAGGCTGTGAAGCACTGCCCCACAGTCCAGCATGTCCTAGTGGCTCACAGGACGGACAACAAGGTCCACATGGGCGACCTGGACATCCCTCTCGAGCAGGTGGGTCTTGTGCCTTGTTTGTACGTTTTATGAAAGAGAGGTCATTATTGGGCGAGCTGGGTCTGGGGCTTATTGGGTTGTGGTTCTCAGTCTGGGTCCCCTGACAGTAGCAGGGTTCCCTTGCAGTGCTGGACAGGCTTACCCTTCTGACTGTGAACAGTGCCTACAGGTGCTCAAACAAGATGTTGGTACAGACAATGCCTGTGGGCAAGTGTCATTGCTGCACACTCTGCAGTCAAAGGGTTAAGTCCTGGCTGGGAAGAAAGACCTGAGCTACCACATTGGAACAGAAATGACTGTATCCATCCTTGGGAGTCTTCTCCGTGTTCGGAGTGGAGTGTGGGCAGACCCAAGAAGGAGAGCTCTGAATCTGGCTGGCTGAGTCTTACAGCAGCCAGTTTGGGAGGGGGTGTTTCCAGGGGGCTAATTGAAGGGGAGCAGCTGAGTGCCTGGGATGGGCTGTGTGTTCTCGCTTCCAGGAAATGGACAAGGAGGCCCCTGTGTGTGCCCCAGAGAGTATGGGCAGTGAGGACGTGCTCTTCATGTTATACACCTCGGGCAGCACCGGCATGCCCAAGGGCATCGTGCACACCCAGGCTGGCTACCTACTGTACACCGCCCTGACACACAAGGTATGGCCAGCAGGGCCCTGGACAGGTTGGGGAGGGTGCAGAAAACTGCCCATGTCAAATGAGTAGTTAATGGACTGTCATAAGGCAAATGCCGCTTTGGCTAAGACATGGAATGTGGCCACCTTTCAGCACCCCACTCCACATCCTGTCCCATCTGGTTTTTCCTTTTATAGTTTCATCATCCAAACGTGTGTCCATGGACACTATAGCTTACCCTTGCACATTAAATACTTTTGATGGGTCTGTTAAGTCGTTAAGTCTTTTTTAACTTACTGGTCCCCACCGCCCCTTTCATTTCCTTGCCCTGGTTGTGGTGGTGTCTGCTGTCTGTCCCTGGTGTCTTGTGTTCTGGCTTAAGTCGTTTGTCCTCCATCCTTTGCATTTTCTGCTAATGGGCTATTGGATTCTGAGATAGAATCGGGCTCAGGCGGGGTCCTTTGACAAGAATGCAGAAGACGAGGTTCTCCTTTCTCATGCTCTTGGAAGCTGAGGATGTTTCGATACAATTCTTGCCCTTTTTTGTTTTTGTTTTTGCACTTTGTAAGGGTTTCTTAAATTTGCAGCATAAGGTAATACAGGAAAATGCCTGTATCTTAACTACCCAGCTGGAGGGAATTCCCTGTGCTGTGCCCCTGTCCACCCACCTGTGTCAGAACCTGGCACAGCTCCTGTCCTGGGAAGCTCTTTGTGCCCCTTGCAGTCTCACCCCAGCCTGTGCCCACTGGCGTAGGTCGGCTTTGTCTGCCTTGGAGCTTCTCTGTGGGCTGGCTCAGTACACAGACTTGTGCCTGGCACCCTGCCTTTGGCTGCCGTGTGTGGGCACCCCTCAGCATGCGCTTGGGCCTCTGCCGGGGCTGCACACGTCTGGGGGTGAGGTGTGGGAGCGCGGTGGGAGTGTCATCCGGCTCCTCATGGCTCCCTGCTGTGCCTGCAGTTTGTGTTTGACCACAAGCCAGGCGACATCTTTGGCTGTGTGGCTGACATTGGCTGGATCACAGGACACAGCTATGTGGTGTACGGACCCCTGTGCAACGGAGCGACCAGTGTTCTTTTTGAGAGTACACCTGTTTATCCTGATGCTGGTGAGCCCGGGCACCCTGTGTGGGACCCTGTGCTGGGAGGGAGCTTGTGGCCTGAGAGGTTCACAGAGGGGGTGGTGGTCTGGGCCCTGGTGTGGGTGTGGTGCTGAGGTCCACTGAGCTGACACTGTAGCTGCCAGGAGGACAGGCTGGGTAGTAGTCGGGAGTCTGCCTCTGTGCAGTGCACATCTCAAGGCCACCTCTTCCAGCGTTCCTGTCTCTCCAACTCAAGCCAAGTCACCTCCTTACCAGTGTTTCTCTCACATCTTTGGCCACTGGATCCAATCCAGCCCTTCCTCGAAGCCAGAGCCAGCTGCCCAACTTCTCCACTCCCCTAGTCCTGCTGCCTGAGCCTTTGGGGCATCCCCCAGACTGCGCTGTGTGTGGCCTGGATTCACCTCCATTAAATTGAGGTCACTCTGAGGACTTGGGCATGTCTCACTCTCCTGGCGTCTTCTGCCCACACAGCACAGTGACCCCAAATATTTGTTATAATATGATCAAATGATAGTGTTACCTCCCCTTATTCTGCCCATTATTTGGTGGCTCCACGTGCTGGAGGACAAAGGTGTAGGGGCAAGTGGCCGCAGCTTGGGTGTGGTCTTAGGCACCACTTCAGCCACAGGAAGTTCCCTCTGTGTGGAGGGAGTGGTGTGAGCTGTGCAGCTTTGTGGGGATCAGGGCTGGGTGTGCTGGGCACAGGGTCCTGCTCCCCAGGACACACGCAGCAGCACTGGCACTGGCAGCACTTCAGAGGTGGGTTAAGTGTGACTGAGTAAAAGTTCTATGTTAATGCCACATGGGTTATTTTTTAAGTTCAGTATTATCCCCTAGACTACTTTCCTGATGGATCATGGGGGTTGCCCCATGTGGATGCAGCCCTCCTCAGCCAGGTGGGGCCTGTGGGTCTAGGCAGTGGGGTAGGGGAGCTGCCATGGCGACGTCCTGGGGGTTCTCCTCCACCTCACATTGACCTGCCTGGGCAGAGCCCTTTCTCGTGAGTATCTGCCGTGTCTGATGTGCCCTGCACTGGGGAGCTCTCGCCTTATTTCCAAATAAGCCTGAAATAGATCCTGTTTGGTGGGCTCCCTGCAGAACATGAGTTTGGGCCTTTTTGTAGGTCGGTATTGGGAGACAGTGCAGAGGTTAAAGATCAACCAGTTCTATGGTGCCCCGACGGCTGTCCGGCTGTTGCTGAAGTATGGAGACACCTGGGTGAAAAAGTATGATCGTTCCTCCCTGCGGACCCTGGGGTCAGGTGAGCAGCCCCCTCTGTGGCAGGAGCAGGTGTGCCTGCTGTACTCCGCCAGAGGCAATGCTGGCGTTAGCACACTTGAGTCATGAAGCTGTGTGACTGTGTACGTGGAGAGTTCACACGTGCCAGACCTGCCCTGGTAGAGACGCGATCCTTTAAGCCCCTCCTAGAGCTGGCAGCTGTAAACAGTCTGGGGAATATTCCAGACACTTTCTGTGTTGTTGCTGTGTCCAAGTTCTGTAGCTTAATCTTTTTTTTTTTTTTTTTTGAGACAGAGTCTCACTCTGTCACCTTCAGTATAATGCTGTGGCATCATAGCTCACAGCAACCTCAAATACTTGGGCTCAAGTGATTCTCTTGTCTCAGCCTTCCAAGTAACTGGGACTACAGGCACCTGCCACAGCACCTGGCTATTTTTAGAGACAAGGTCTCGCTTTGGCTCAGGCTGGTCTTGAACCTGTGAGCTCAGGTGATCCTTCCCACCTTGGCCTCCCAGAGTGCTAGGACTACAGGTGTGACCCACCATGCCCGACCTGTAGCTTAATCTTTATTAGGAATACTTACCGACTGCCTAAATGCAGGGCCACGTAATTCCTATAGGCTGTATGGGATGTTGTCACATAACTATAACTTACTAAATGTCCCCCACTGTTGGATGTTTGTGTAATAAATATCCTGCACTTCTGCACTGTTCTTATTGTAGACATCTCCAGGTAGAGTTCACAGGTTATGTAATTTTAATAGGTATTGCTGAGTCATGCAGGAGTGTTTTGGGCCATCGCTGGGAGGGTGGGACGCCTCAGGCTGCTGTTCTCCCTTCTTCCCTGCTGTGTTTCATTTCTGCCTTAGCTTTGGTCATTCCTGGTCATCAGGGAAAAGAAGGGTGGGGCTCCTCCATCTCCCTGGGAGGATGCGCCACCTGCCTTGTGGCTTTCACAGAGGAAGCATGCAGTGCAGGGACCGTTCCTGCCAAATGCATCCTCGGGACTAAATGGGTGTGGTGAGCAGATGACCAGCCATGAGGCTGTCCAGATGAAGGCTAAGAGATGTCACTGCTGGGCAGTGCCCCACACAGCCAGCACCTGTTCAGTGAGGGAGGGGCTGAGGCGCACCGTGCAGTGTGGTGAGGATGAGATGGAGGGTCTGCATGGAGCATTAATTAATGTGCAAGTGGGGAAGTGAGGACCAGTGGACTGCCCTGCAAGAGGGGGCTGAAGACACGCCTTCTCCTCTGATCCTTCCTCTCCCTTTACAGTAAAAGCCTTCTTTCTTCCAGTATCAAGGTGCTGGCATCTGGCAAGGGCCTTCTTGCTGCATTGTACCCTGGCAGAAGGGCGAGAGTGAGTGAGAGGGGGCCAAACTCACCCTCTTACAATGGCCCTGGTCTCACCCATGGGGGTGCAGCCCTGACTTGGGGACAGGTGGTGGCTGTGTGGGGCATGGCCCAGCAGTGGCGTCTCTCAGCCTGTGCCTGGACCGCCTTGTGGCTGGTCACCTGCTCACTGCACCCCCTTTTCTGAGGATGCCTTTGGCAGCAATGGTCACTGCCCTGCGTGCTTCTTCTGTGAAAAGCCGCCAGGCAGGTGGTGCATCCTCCTGGGGCCTCATGGCCTCTGACTACTGCCACAGTGGCACATCACCACTTGAAATTTGGAAGGATAAACATTCGGACTGCAGCCGGTGGAGTCTGACATTTCTCTCAGCAGGCTGGCGCTGTGGCTGGCCAGGCTGTGTGCTTTTGAGTGTCTTCTGCAACTCAGGGGACCATGATCTGCCTCTGTACTCCAGGCCACGCAGTGCTCGGGGCCCAGAAGCTGAGGCAGGAGGATCCCTTGAGTGCAGAAGTTTGAGGTTGCAGTGAGCTATGACATCATGGCACTCTACCCTGGGTGACAGAGTGAGACTCTATCTCAAAAAGCAGAGAATATCCAAATTGCTCTCCTACTGGGTGTATGAAATCCTGTTCCCTTGCATTCCTGCCCATGTTTTGATTTTTGACCCTCTAATGGTGGAAGTACCTTGCTGTAATTTGTATTTCTTTGATGACCATAAATATGACATGTCTTGCTGCATTTTCAAGTAATTTTGCATATCTCTCAGAACAACTTTAGAGGTGTTCTCCCCTCAGGATCCTTCCCTTCAGGTGTCAGGCCACTCTCAGTCTAACATCTTTTTTCTCCTGCACCAGTGGGAGAGCCCATCAACTATGAGGCCTGGGACTGGCTGCATAGGGTGGTGGGTGACGGCAGATGCACGATGGTGGACACCTGGTGGCAGACAGGTGAGCCTGTTCTTGGAGGAGTTAAGGCACGCCTGGGGAATGGTAGGGGAGGGGGCTGAGAGCGAGGCTGGGCCTGGGGTTTGAGCGCAGCAGCAGGTGCGAGCAGGCATGCTTGGGTTGATGTGAAGCTGCAGAAAAGCTGGTGTCTGCCCTGAGAGCTCACTCAGCCCCTCGGCTGCCATTTCCAGCTGTCAGGTGATGTGTTACGATATCTGCGGGCCTTGCCTTCTCCACTGTGAGGTGGCATGTTCCCCCACGCTCTGGGCAGGGGTGCGATGAGGTGATACAGCTGAGGAGTTGCTGAGCCCTGTGTGTCTCGGGAGCTCAGTTTTCACTCCTCTTCTTAGGGGACCCTTTCGGATGAGGATCAGGAGCCCACGTTTAAATTTTATTGGGAAAGGCATTTTTTGGGTAACATTTTGTTTGTCATCTCTTCTCTTGGGTATGTGACTTTATTAGGATGTTTGGGGCAAGAGACCACCACCAATACAGTAAGTGTAGCTATCTGAGGTCTTTGCCTCAAAAAAGCCAGAGCATGAGACATTCTGGTGGCACAGCTGTGTCTGTGCAGGGAGGCACAGGACAGAGTCCCACTCGAGCCCCACAGAGCATCTCCCTGCTGTAGGACGGTGGGGGCGGGTGCTGAAGAAACACTGTGAGAGCAGGATGTCTTTGTTGTTGGGCCCGTGTTGAGTGGACACAGGCCCAGGTACAGCCCTGTCCTCTGTGTTCCTGTGTGAGTGGGTAGGCTTTGCTTTTCCCACTTCACGCCAGGGCCTGGTGCTATAGGGGTCACCTATGCCTGGCTGCAGAACAACAGAGCTGGGGCTGAACCTGCCATGGGCCCCTCTTGTCTCTGCAGTGGAGGGGACCAGGACCCTCATCCGGTTTGCCTCAGACAAAGGTCCTTGTGCCCCAGACAAGGAAAGTCTCCCATAACCCACTCCAGGTGGGCGCCAGTGCCCTCTGATGGCAGGGCTGGGGGAGCGTGTCACCAGCTCCTGGGCTGATCGGTGCTGTCCTCCTCCACCCCACAGAAACTGGTGGCATCTGCATCGCCCCACGGCCCTCAGCAGAGGGGGCAGAAATCCTTCCCGCCATGGCGATGAGGCCCTTCTTTGGCATCGTGCCTGTGCTCATGGATGAGAAGGTGTGTGCTGTGGGTCTTTCAGGAGCTTTCCCTGTGTGCTCACCTCATTCCCTCCCTGCTCACCCTGCCCACCTTCCTGCTCACACACGTACAGCCTCTCTGATGCCTGGATGAAGGACTGGTGTCCTCTGGAGGGCTCCTTGGAGCACTTCCTTTCAGACACTTGGGGCAGTGTCCACATGTGGGGTGAGCCCAGGGTCTCTCCTCAGGAGGCCACAGGAGGCTCCTCCTGAAGAGGAGAGCCACTGGTCAGGCCTGCAGGGCAAGGTCAGGCACCTGGGATAATCTTGCTGACTATTGCCACCCAAAACCTGCCCCTTCTCCCATGTCTCCTGGGTCTGCAGGGACGTATCGTGGAGGGCAGCAATGTCTCTGGGGCCCTGTGCATCTCCCAGGCCTGGCCAGGGATGGCCAGGACCATCTATGGCGACCACCAGAGATTTGTGGATGCCTACTTCAAGGCATACCCAGGTGAGCGAGCTGACAGGGGCCCTCTTAGGTCTGTGTGCTGACTGTTGGAATCACATTTTCAGAAAACATTTCTGGCTCTGGCAGCTGTGCGTGCAGGGTGGCTCGGTGGCTAAGAACAGATTCTTTGTGGGCCCAAGTCTGAATCTGGCTCCCCACCCCCAACTGTCCCTCCCTGACTCTCCTCACTGGAAGTGGGGCACATCCCACCTTGGGGCCCTGCTGCCAGGTGGGCAAGAGTGAGAGCTGTTCAGCATGACACCCAGCTGGGCCAGACATCTTGTCATCTGTTAGGAAGCCACCTTGGACAGCTGTTACAAAGCCTGGGAGTTCCTTCCAATTCACTTTTGTTTTTCCTGCCCTGCTTTGTGTCATTGGGCTGGAAGTTGACGTGGACACCAGCTCCTTGGGCTTGCTTGGACTGGAAGTTTTCAGTCCAAACCCCATGGACAGGACTCACTTTTGGGCGTCTTGGATGTGCTGCTTGTCCCTTCTTCTCCACGTCTCCGTGCCTTCTGTGTGCGGTTGTTCTGGGGTCGCTTGCCTGTCCCCCAGAATGTAGCAGACAGCGTTGTGTAGAGAGGAGTCTCTGTTAGGATCTGTAGGGAGGGCCCATGAGTAGGAATTGGGTGTTGCTGAGTGAGGAGGGTTGTGGGTCCCTCATGGAATGACAGCTCAGAGTTCCAGTGCTGAATCCCTGCTGTGGTGCAGGCTACTACTTCACCGGAGACGGGGCTTATCGAACTGAGAGCGGCTATTACCAGATCACGGGGAGGATGGATGATGTCATCAACATCAGCGGCCACCGGCTGGGGACTGCGGAGATCGAGGATGCCATGGTGAGTGGGGTCAGGCCTCTCCTTTGCCCCACATCTCCGTGATGCCTCTGTGGGGCTGAGTTGGGGTGGGCATCCCTGCCCTGAGTCACCCCAGCAGGTTTACCTCTTTGTTTTCTGTTACACACAGGCTAACCACCCTGCAGTGCCAGAAACTGCTGTCATCGGCTACCCCCATGACATCAAAGGAGAAGGTGAGCATCCCTGAGGGGAGTGTCTCTGATTCCTGATGCCAGGTTCTGGAATAGCTCCATAGAGCGAGCAGGGTGTTTATGGGTCAAGGCATTGGTTTTCTTCATTCTCAAGTGGAGATTCTGGGTGAGGAGGCTGAGCAGCGCATGGTCAGGTCAGGTTTCTGAGACGCCAGCTCTGCCGTCCTCTGTGGACGCTCATCCGGGTACTCACCACCCATGTGTCACCACTGAGCCTAGGAGTGTCCTCCTCTGTCCAGGGTACATCTGGCTGGGACACATTACAGCAAGTTTGTAACAAAACTTCCAGCCACACACCTGTCCTTCCTGCTCATGGGGTGGGTCACAGCACCTGAACCAGCTGTGCAGCTGTCACACCTGTGTGCTGGTGCCTTGTGGTCCCCATTGCTCACTGGCGTGCAGGGAATACAGAGCAGTGACCGGAATGGTCTTCCCTACCAAAGTACACCAGTGTCTCGGTGCTGGGTGTGGGAAGGCCAGGAGCACCAGAGTATTGCAGTGCCAGGTCTACAGCCACCACGTTGGCCTGACGTGACCTCGACACACACTGACCCCAGGCCAGGGTGCTGCCTGGCAGACTGGCCTCTTCGTCCAGAGGCCTGGGATTTGGACCTACCCTCCTACTGCTGGGAATGGCCTGTGTCACAGATGTCACTTGCCTCCCCTCCACATCTTGCCATTGTTCCATTATTTACTCAGTTTCTTTAAATTGGCCCATTGCCAAGTTTAAAATTTAACAGCTTTAAAAACCGCATTTTCACTTGCCATGAGAGGGTGCAGTGTTGGGACTGCCATCCTCCTGATAGGAGGCTGGGGGAGGGGCATTAGGGGCCAGTGCCCCTCAGGAGTGTCTCTGTGAGATCAGGAGTCTCAAATGTGTGACTAGTGGTGACTTAGTGTCCCTAAAGGCTACCTCCTCTGGGGACCCCTGCATCTCACAGGTCTGATCTGGGCATCCACAGGGCGGGGTATCCTGGGGTTTGGAGGCCCTGCCTATGTCTGTCTCTGGGGCTAAGCCTTTGCTGCTCAGGGCCTGGGGCTGCCGAGAGGGGCCTGAATGCCAGGCATCTTCCGCCCTGTCTGGGCGCTCATCAGTCCCTGGGTGAGCCCTGAGGAAGGCACACTGGTGAGTGAGCTTTAAACAGGATGTGAGGGATGTCACAGTGACCGTGTCCCACGGGGCAGCTTTGGATGGGGGCAGGGTATGTTGGGATGTGTTGGGGTATGGTCTGCCAACGCTGTACACAGGGTCATCTCTGGGGGCTCCCAGGAGGTAGGGGTACTGAGGGTAGGGGTGCTGGGATGGAGGTGTTGGGGTGGGAGTGCTGGAGATAAGGGTGTTGGGGTGGGGTGCTGGGGTTAGGGGTGTGGCCTCAGGTCAGCAGATACCAGTGCTCACAGAGGCCTCCAGCCTCGCCTCATCCACTGCTCTCCGCAGTTCCAGTGCATCCTCAACAAACTTGGTGTGGCCGGGCGTCTGACTCCAGGCCAGTAAAGACAGTTCATCCCTCATGGGTCTGATGAGAGGCATTTTCCTGGCTGCCAGCAACTCTGAAGCTCCCTCCCTCACTGTCCATGAGTGACTCGCTGACGGCTCTCTCAGAGTGTTGCCTGTGTTTGTCCCACCTATTTTGTGCTGGATCTGTGTAAGGGGAGCCTCTTAGTGGCTTAGGACCTGGGCCCAGGAAGCCTCTGGCTGCTCCCAGGCTCTCGTCTTTCTCATCACCAACACCCTGGGCCTCATGTGCTTCCCTGGCTTTTAACCGGATCCTCCTACTACATGGAGGTTCCTCCCTCCTCTGCTCTCAGAACTCAGCAGTCCTGGCCCACTTCTGATCCCTTCTCAACCTCCAAGCAGAGAAAAGTGTGATCCTTTCTCTCAAAAGTCTCACAGCCTGGGGGTGTGGCAGTGGAGGCCCTGAGAACTGTGCTCACGCAGTACACGCTATGACTAGAGTCATGCACTGTCAGGAAAGGCTTCACAGAGTATAAAGCAGCTGGACTGGGTTTTGAGGGATACATAGGAGTTTTCCAGGTGGAAATGGGGGCTTGTTCAGGAAACAATCACCCACTGACACATTTAACAAAACACTTGTGAAACACGATTCTAGATGCCAGAGGCATAACAATGAGAAAAACAGACAAAAGTCCCTGCCCCATGGCGCCATTGTACTTGAGGGTCAGGGCATGGGGAGCACGTGACCACTGGGGAAGCCACGTGGTGCTCGTGGAAGGGTGGGTGAGGGGGTGGCACGGCACAGATGAATGCTGCAAGTGCTCACATGTGTGGAAGCCGTGTGTGTGGGCGGGCTCGCTGCAGGCCCACAGGGAAGGGCAGGCCATCAGAAATGGTGCCATCAAGTGCCTGCTCGTGTGGAGAGCAATAAATTAGACCCATGCCCCACACTGGGACCCGCCATAAGCCCTTTCTGGAACACAGGCTGGCCAGACTGCCAGCGGAGCTCCGCTGTGACGGCAGTCTCTGCTAACCATGGTGTTGAGTAGCCCTTGGAATGTGGCTTGCACAACCAAAGAGCTGCAGTTCACTTTGAGTGGTCACTGTGGCTTGTGGCGTGATAGTGCTGGACACACACAGCTGGTGGCTGGTGCCCACTCACTCCCCTGTGCACTGTCTCATGGAAGCCTTCTGTCAGCCCATGGTATAGATATTTCACAGATGAGGAAGCAGAGGGGAAGCCACCTGTCGTGTGTCACACGTGGCCAGTCAGCACCATAACCAGCCACCCCCTGGGAAGTCGGAGGAGCTGTTAGAATCATTAACATTTCACACAGGACAGAAGCACATCTTGGGGGCCGCGACTGAGGAAACAGTGGCTGCCGTGTCACTAACACGATTCAGAAGTCCCTTGGATTCACGTGACTTGTGCACACCCCTCTGCTGCAGGAGGCAGTTTGTGGTCTGACACATTCCAATCCTCTGCCCCTCCTCCAGCTGCCTTTGCTTTCATTGTGCTGAAAGATGACACCAGTGACTCAGATGTGGTGGTGGAGGAGCTCAAGTTGGCCGTGGCCACCAAGATTGCTAAGTATGCGGTGCCGGACCAGATCCTGGTGAGTGGCCCTGGGTGGCTGAGCCGCCTCCCACAGGTGTCAGGCAGCAGAAGCATCACTCTCTCATCGGCACCAAAACTGATAGAGCTCTGTGCTCTTTCCTGGGTGTCAGGTGAGGACAGTGGGCTGCTGTGTGTCAGAGAGAAGACAGAGAGGGTGGGAGACATAGCACTGAGACCTGCTGCTACTGAGCTGTACAGAGGCAGTTCTGGGCAAGGTCAGGCACTCTCGTACTCTGGCATGGGGGAGGTTGCAGGAGCGGGGCCTCCGGTGAAGAAAACTGGGGGTTTAACTAGAGCCGTGGAAAGTCTTAGAGTTCTTCAGCCCCATGTGGCTTCTGAGCACATTTTCTGGTGCCCCGTCTGAGAGCATCACTTCCAGGGGAGGTAGGGCCACCTTTTCAGCTCCTTTGGCACCTTTTCCTTTTTTGATTGACATTCCCACAGCAATTCCTGGGTTTGGTGGTCCTGAGGCAGGAGGGGCCCCAGCTCCACTTGGTGCTGTAAGAGTTCATATCACTGGGCTGTAGACTGGGGTTTTAGGAGACCCGAACTCCTCCTAAGTGACATGGTCACCGTCAAAGATCCCAAACACAGCTGTTGATGAACATAGCACCATCTGCACCAGATGGGCCATGGTGTGTTGGAAATGTTCAGTTTTCAAACATCAAATAAGACAAACTTTCCTCTTAAGTGGCCCAGGCCAGGGGATGGAGATGAGGTGCTGTGACAGGTACACGGACCTGTTGCTGCCTGGGCACCTGTACACAGTGCGGCTGATGGGACAGACAGGGTTGGCGTGGGGTGCATTGGCAGGCCAGACCCTGCTGACGGAAGGCCTTAGTGGCACCCCGATGCATGCTTGCCCTGCCATCTGGGTTGGTTTCAGCTTTAGGTACAGATTGTCTGAGGGTAAAGCCAGGGCTGTGCGCCCCACCATTCTCTGGGGTGGGCCCTCCTCACCGTCGGCCTCTGAGTCCCCAGTGTCATCACCTCCCTGGGGCGGAGGCATCTCAGTGTCAGTGCTGGCGCTGTGGGGGGAGGTGCCCGGCTCTAGTACTGTGCTCCTTCCTTGCCAGGTGGTAAAACGTCTTCCAAAAACACGGTCTGGGAAGGTCATGCGGCGGCTCTTGAGGAAGATAATCTCCGGTGAAACTCAGAATCTGGGGGACACCACCACCCTGGAAGACCCCAGTGTCATCACAGAGATCCTGAACACCTACCAGAAGTGCAGGGACAAACAGGCTGATGCCAAGTAACAGGCTCCGTCCGGGCTCCCAGAGACCAGAGCTCTGCCTCTACCTGTCCCAGAGGGGCCTTGGGGTCGCATTCATTTGTGTCCCTGCAGCAGCCCTCACCCAGCACATAACCCACAGCACCCGAATGTGAAATTGAGCCAAGAGCCCGTTCTCCCTTCACGAGGACCCAGAAGCACAGCCGTGAAGAGGCACCGTCAGGGAGGGTTAGGGTTTGCGCCACTCGTCCTGAGTTTGGTTCCTGGAATGAAAAGCCGTCATCTCCCTCTTCGAACTCTCTTGAGACAGCACAGGAAGATAGGAAGCCTGCTCAGATAACTTAGAACTAGAAGCAATTACATTTTTTCCAGATGTTTCTAGATGCAAAGGCAGAGATTTTATTTTTATACTTTTATATTTTAGAAGCTGAATGCGAAGAACTCAATGTAATGTGTGGACTTACTCGTATATGCCCTTTGTAACAGAGGATGAAAATCTCCTTTTTTGCTTCTACTGTGGGGAAACACACTTTAAATTACGGGAGAGTATTTGGAAATGTGAACTGGAGATGTTTGCATCCGTCTAAACAGCTGTCTTGGGAACCTCCAGGCCTGTGGCTTCCTCTCCTGCTGTCTGTTTCTCCCAAGCCCGGCTTGTGCGTGGTGGGGCTGATGCTGACTAATGGGTGGAGTGTGCTCACCTTTTAATTCTGAAACTCCTCCACCATGTTCTGTTTTTTTTTTTTAAGCTGTGATCTGGAAAGATTTTTTCTCTCCTGGATGCCCCTTGGTAGGCAGTTAATGCACTGCAAATAGGTACGGTTGTTCAGAGAAGCCAGTGAAAACTCAGGGGACTTGTTACAGGGCTAACTTGGCTAGAACTGGGTGCCGTGGGCTCTGCTGTGCTTCCTGCAGTTGGGTAGTAAGAAACATTGAGGTCCACTGGTGAAATTGGAGCCCTGAACCCCAACTCCCGACTTTTAAATGTGCCTTAAATCCTTGGAACATGAGCAGGATGAGGTGAATCACGAGGCTGCTAAGTGCTCACTTCTCAGCACATGGGCTGTGGCAGCCATAGGAGAGGCAGCCCTGGAAGCTGGGTCCCTGAGGCAGGGAGAGGTGCCCTCCTCTTTGCCCTGCAGGTCACCCCACAGGGCCTTGAGGCTATTGGTGTTTGAGGGCTGTCTGGGTCAGAGCCCACTCTGGGACAGGGCGATGCTGGCCCCTGGGTGGCCAGGTGAGCACCCCTCTGGTGCCTGGACACAGTGTAGGCTACAGCATGCACATGTACTAAGCAGCAAGCAGGCTATGGTTACTGGCTAGCTGGCTGCGGTAACAGCGCTGAGACACTTGGGATGGTGTCCAGGATCCCATGATGGTCTGTAGGGGAGGCCTAATAAAACTGTATTTTGTTCATTTTTTCTGTCTGTGGTGATTTTTTTTTGACCAGATAATGCTACTCTTTTACTAAATGCAACCCTAAGGATGAAACTGGAAGAATCCTATTCACGAACACACTCCGCCTGCTCGTAGGGAGGGTCTGCACTAGAGGCTCTCTGTCTGTAATTTGGTGTGTTTACCTGCCTCTAGATATCTCTGTACTATCCAACTCACTAGCCAAATGTGGCCATTTAGCTATAAATTAAATTAATCAGATAAAAATTTAGTCCCTGGATTACAGTGGCCACATTTCAAATGCTCAACAGCTATACATGGCACAGAGGCCTGGGAGAGCTGGCTGGAGCAGACAGAGCGCACACCATTCTAGGTGGACAGGGTGGCTCAGGCAGAGCACAGAGGACCACACTGGACCCTGGCCCATCATTCCTCAGTGGTGGGCTGGTCTCTCATAGGAGAACACTCTGAGCTGGTGCCATGCGTGGCGGAAACCATTCCCACGAGGTCTGGGCCATCTGCAGCCTCCAAAGCAGGGGCCAGGCACAGCTATTCCCAGGGGCCACTGATGTGGATGAGGAATCCACAGGAATAGAGGGGGAGGGAGGCTGGGGCCCAGTGCTCATCTGAAATAGATTCTGAATGCACAAAGGGAGACTCACAGGGAAAAGACACATTTTTGCATCTCTGGATCAGAGGGGTTTCGCAGTGGGGTTTGCTCTGTCACTAGTCTATCGCCACACCGTCTCCAGGGTCAGGGCATCATGGCAGAGTTATGTACGTGAATTTAACCTGTCAGGTGTCCCATTTCCCCTCTTCTGGGAAAGCTACCCTCACTTTTCTTGGGAACTATCCTTTCCCCAACTTGTCAGTGACCCCACCTCCGGCTGCAAAGGTGGTTTTGTGATGGTCTTTCTTGGCATCAGTCCTCAACCTAGGTGATAGGGTCCGGCCTGGCCATACAACACTGTCAGGGCCACTGAGAAACCTGAAGACACCTTTGAGAAAGGACTATGGTATTTCACCTGCTGGACATTTTGCGGTGGCCACTGTAGAGAGGGCCCGTCTGAGAACAGAGATGCGCAGAAGTGGATCCCAGGGGGCAGGTGCTGGGGCCCGCACACCTGCCTGGGCTTTCCTGCCCCTGGACTCACTCTTGCTTTTGGGTTTCCTGTGGGAATTGACCACAATTCCATCAGGGCCGCTGGGAAGCAGAGAAGAGCAGGTGGCTACGGTAACAGTGGGGCTAAGACATAGCTGAGAGTGAGGGGCACATGGACCAGGGCTCAGGGAAGGCTGGTCTGGACACTCAGGGCCTGTCCAGACCAGTGTGAAAGGTTACATTAGTGATGACTGCAAGTCATGAAGGCAAACTACATTCAGATTCAAGAAGAAGGATGTAGCACCTTCTAAGAATAACTTCCTTTTAAAGTGACTAAAACAAAAGTCATGCTTCAAGGGAAAATTCAGCTTTTTAGCATGATTAATTTCCAAATGGAAATACATTACCATTAAATATTACAATTTTTATTTATTTTTGAGACAGAGTCTCACTCTGTCATGCTGGATAGTGTGCTGTGGCATCATTACAGCTCACAGCAACCTTGGATGCCTGGACTCAAGCAATCCTCTTGCCTTATTTCCCCGACTAGCTGAGTCTACAGGCACCCTCCACAACACTTGACTAGTCTTTTCTATTTTTGGTAGAGATGGTATCTTGCTCTTGTTCAGGCTGATCTTGAACTCTCCTGAGCTCAAGCAATCCACCTGCTTCGGCCTCCCAGAGTGCTAGGATTACAAGTGTGAGCCACCACGCCCGGCCAAATATTATTATAATTTTTAAAAATTATGGCTAACATTCATGAGTTGATGGCACACATTTGTCTCCAAGTGAATCACGCCAGGCACGTGTTCACCCAAACCAGGTAGTTTATGGTAAAGAAAAGGTATCCTGTCTGGGCATGGTGGCTCATGCCTATAATTCCAGCACTCTGGGAGGCTGAGGCAGGTGTATTCCTTGAGCTTAGGAGTTCAAGACTAGCCAGAGCAAGAGTGAGACTCCGTCTCTACTAAAAAACAAAAACTAGCCTGGCATTGTGGTGGGCACCTGTAGTCCCAGCTACTTGGGAGCCTGATGCAGGAGAATTGCTTGAGCACAGGAGTTTGATGTTATTGTGAGCTGTGACATCATGGCACCTTACCCAGGGAGACAGAGTGAGACTCTGTCTCAAAAAAAAAAAGAAAAGAAAAGGTTTCCCGAGTTTTTGCTCATTTCTCTGCCCAACTGAAGAATGGCAGGTCAGTGGTAGAATGTGGTGAGGCTGACTCAGGGGCTGGGAGTCAATGAACTGTACCATCTGCCCTCACAGCAGCCACCCGGGGGCAGTGCAGTTGCTCATTCATCGAGTACTGTGCACAAGAAAGGCCTGTGGTGGGTTCTAGGTCCCCAGACTCCATCATAGCCTCATGTTGCCTTCTGAGGTTGACAGTGTTCTGTTCTCCCCACTTTGCAATTGGGATGGGAAAACTGGCAGGGTCAGGATGTGGACAGAGCCTGCTTGGTTGCAGAGCCCACACCCTCAGCCCCTATGTTCAGCCAAATGCCAGCCCCTTCCTGGGATAGCTGTTGATGGATAGTAACAGTCATTTACTTTTTAAGGTAACTTATTGTTGAACTTTAAGTAGTTCTATGAACTGGTATCTTTAGTAAAGAAAAAGGCTAAAGCCAGGCCAAGAGAAAGCCTTCCTAGAGATGGTGATCTGGTTTTCTTTGGGGGAAATGTGACAATTTTCAGTTTTAATATCCTCTAATTTTGAGTTATACAACTTTTCTCTTCATTGCTGGGAATTAGGCTATATAACAGGGTTAAAACAAATAAGTATGCCATTTCAGGGTCTATGAATACCAGGTGGTTTGTATTCATGGCATCATACATAGGTAGAAACAGCTTCAGCTATGGTCTGAATGTTTGTGTCACAAATCACACGTCACACTGAACATATGGCATGAGGAGGTAGGGGATTTGGGAGGTGATTAGGTCATGAGTGTGGAGCCCTCATGAATGGAATTAGTGCCCTTATTAAAAAACAACAACAAACAGCAGAGAGCTTGTTTCCTCTCTGCTTTCAACCACATATGGACACTGGG
>CAUYQV010095885.1:0-18329 GCA_963574575.1 Galagoides demidoff
CCTGTGGTCCCAGCTACTTGGGAGGCAGAGGCAGGAGACTCGCTTGAGCCCAGGAGTTGGAGGTTGCTATGAGCTGTGATGCTATGGCACTCTACCCAGGGGGATAGCTTGAGGCTCTGTCTCAAAAAAAAAAAAAAAAAAAAGCAATTGATTTCATTTAACTCTGGCAAATACCCCTTGAGGTAGGTTTTGTTTTGTTTTATGTTATTTTCTAAGAGAAAGAAAATGAACAGCAGAATAAAATTGAGCAATTCCTTCAAAGTTCTATTGCTTGTATATGTCAAAAGTAAGATCTGAACCTTACCGTCTAACTCCAAAGTCAGTTCTTTCCCAGTGACTTTTTACGTTTTTAAACTTCAGAATAATAGAGGGTACCCAGGTTTTGTTTACGTATTTTGTTTTTGTATGGGCTGAGTCAAGGTTCTATGTGTGCCCTTCCCCTGAGGGTGTGCACAGTACCCAGTAGGTGTGGATTTATCCCTCACACCTTCCCACCCACAGCTTGATTTTCACTGAGATGTATTTCCATAAGTGCACGTAAGTGTTGATCAATCTAGTTCCAGCTTGGTATTGAGTACATGTATTTGTTTCTCCATTTTTGTGATGTTTCTATTAGGAGAGTAGTTTCCAGTTCCAAACAGATTGCCCCAAAACATACCAGATCACCATTTCTTTTTATGGCTGGTTAGTAGTCAGTCACAGAAGTAGCACGCGCTGAAGAATCTTTAGTCCAAAAGTGGCACGCGCTCACAAAACTTCTTTATCCACTCATGGATTGGTGGGCACTTGGGTTGTTTCCACATCTTTGCAATTGTGAATTGTGCTGCTATAAACATCTGTGTACTGGTGTCCTTTTTACAAAACGATGCTTTTTCCCTTGGTTATGTGCCCAGCAGTGGGATTGCAGGATCAAATGACAGGTCTACTTTAGGTTCCTTGAGGTGTTTCCACACCACTCTGTAAAGGTTGTACTAGCTTTGATTCCCACTAACAGTGCATAAGGCTTCCTCGGTCTCCACATCCACACCAGCAGCTTTAGTTTTGGGTTGTTTTAACATGAACCATTCTCATCAGAGTTAGGTGATACCTCAATGTGGTTTTTGATTTGCATTTCACTAATGATTAGAGGAGCTGGACATTTTTTTCCTGAGTTTGTTGGACATTACTATACCTTCATTTGAAAAGTCTCTGTTCACGTCTTTTGCTCACTTTTTTGGTTTGTTTGTTTTGTTTTTGAGACAGAGTCTCACTATGTCACCCTTGGTAGAGTGCTGTGGTGTCACAGCTCACAGCAACCTCAAACTCTTGGGCTTAAGTGATTCTCTTGCCTTAGCCTCCCAAGTAGCTGGGACTACAGGCACCCACCACAAGATGCACCTACTTTTTGGTTGCAGTTGTTATTGTTGTTTAGCTACCCGGAGCAGGGTTCAAACCCGCCAGCCTGGGTGTAGGTGGCTGGCACCCTACCCACTGAGCTATGGCTGCCACCTTTTGCTCACTTTTTAATGAGGTTGTTTGGCTCTTTACAAAACACTGAGGAAAGAAATTGCAGAGGACGTGCACAGATGAAAAATATACCATGCTCATGGATCAGTAGAATCAACTTTGTTAAAATCGTTATGCTACCAGAAGTGATCAACTGATTCAATGCAATGCGCTTTAAAACACTGATGCCATTTCTTGCAGATCTAGAAAAACAGTTATACACTTTGTATGGAACCAGAAAAGACCCTGAATAGCCAAGCCTTACAAAATAAGAACAAAGTTGGAGGCATCACTTACCAGACTTCCAGCTGTACTGAGGGTACAATAGCCAAATGTGTACCGGGCTGACACAGAAACAGAGACTCAGACCTGTGGATCCAAACAGAGAATCCAGAGAGGAAACCATCCTCATAGCCCATCTGATGTTTGAAACACGTATAAAAACACACACTAGACAAAAGAATCCCTTTTCAATAAATGGTGCTGGGAAAGCTGGACAGACACATGTAAAAGACTAAAACAGGACCCACACCTCTCAGCACTCACAAAAATTAACTCAAGCTGTATAACAAAGTTGAGATAAGAGCTTATAAAAATCCTAGAAGAAAGTGTTGGAAAAACTCGTATAGATACCAATCTAGGCAAAGAAGTCAAGAAAAGACCCCAAGAGCAATCACAGCAATAATAGAAATGCACATTTATACAAATGATAAAACAAAAATATAGTCTGGCAAGGGGGAGGGATGAGAGGGGAGGGGGAGGGGTGGGGGGAGGAGGGAGAGGGGAGGGGCAAGGGCAGGGGGAGAAGGGACAGTGAAGGGGGAAGGAGGGAGGGCATTTGGTGGGATCTCACCTGATGTGTATAATGTGAGCATATTCAGCACCCTCCCTAGTGAGGGGCTATCCTACAACCTGAACTTTACCTTGGAAGTGAGAACAATGTAACCAAAAATTTGTTTCATCATATAAATTTGAAATTAAAAAAAAACAGAAATAAATATATGGGACTTGATCAAATGAAAAAGCTTCGGCACAGCCAAGGACATAATCAGAAGAGCAAACCGATGGACACAGAATGGGGGACTGTTGGCATCTGCACCTCTGATGAAGAACTGAGACGCTGACGCCCAGGGACTTTTCCAGTGAGGTTCCGGCTCATGTTCACCAAGAATCACGGGACATTGGGGTGGTGCCTATGGCTCAAAGGTGTGGGGCGCTGGCCCCATATGCCGGAGGTGGGGGGTTCAAACACAGCCGTGGCCAAACACTGCAAAAAAAAAAAAAAAGAATCTCATGATATCAAGAAATCCTCCCCAGACCTGTTCCCCTCTCAGGCCAACTACATCTTTCAAAAATGATTCCAGGTGACCCTTGCCCACTAAGGCTTAAAAACGTCTCTTGGCATGGGGCATTTCTATGGATGACTTAAATCTGCTCTCTTAATTTGAGTTTACACAGTGTGGTCAAATCCTCTCGGGAACATCAGCTAGGACCATTGTACTTTATTTTGTTCAAAATGCAGAAAACAAATAGAAAATCAATACTATGTAAAAAGACTTGGGGAGCCAGAGCGAAGCTGACCCTGCCCCATGGATGGGAGTGGGCAGGCCGGGGTGCTCCCAGGAGGAGGCTGTCTCTGGAGCCCCACTCCCCAATCAAAGTTGCGTCCATTGCTTGCCCCGTTCTTATGTTTTTGCGCTTTTACATAATCTGGTATCCTAAATCCCAGATAGGATGCTGTGTGGCTGTGGTGAGGGATTCAAATTTGAGGGAAGAGAACGGAGGAGGGAGAGTGACAGAAGAAGGACACGGAGCTTCCAAGGGAGAGCTGGGGCCGGTTCGCTCCCTTGAACTCTTCCGAACTCTCTGAATCTTCATCTCCTATTTGTGTCATGGGAACAAAAACACTGCCTTGCATAAGAAAATGGACAGAAAAATGCTCTGAAAATAATGAGGTAATGATGCTAATTGTGTCCTTGTGGCTAATAGGCACACAAGCCAGTGTTGAAGATGACACCTTGCTCAGCTCAGCCCCGCCAGGAAAAGGAGGGGCTGGAAGAAAGCTTTATCCCAGGCAGCAAGAGGTGAGTCCCAGAGCCTCGTGCTGAGCCCTGGGCAGCCCTCTGGTTCACCTGCACTAAGCTCCACAGGAGAGAGGGCAGGGCATCCTCGGCTGGAGGCAGGTGTGAGGGTTGTGATAAACCCTCTTTTCTGATTCATAAGATCCAATTCCCTAGAGCATATGATGCAGATAGCATTTTAAGGAACTTTGAAAATGTACTTTGGTCAAGAAAAGAAGAGGAAAGACATTTCTAGTGTAGGGACATGTCAGTTGAAAAGACCTGGGTAGAGCCTCTTAGGAATGGGATATAGGTGGGGGTGAGGGGAGAGGGTTGTCCAGGAGTCTACACAGGTGCACAGCGAGGTTAACAGCCCATGTGAACGGCCTTGAGCACCAGGCTCAGGAGCTTACTCCGTAAGTGTGGGAAGCACAGGCTTTGCATGTGGAAAGTGGGTCTGGAGGCCGGGTGGGAGACAATGGGAAAGTGAGGAGAGACTTGGATACAAGAAATCCGTCAGGTGCATTTGAAATCACGTGGGCACGAATCGACCAGGACGATGGCAGCGGGCAGGGAGGAAAGTGGGAACTGCAGAAATAGTTTAGCAGCAGAGGACACAGGATTCAGTAAACAAATTAAGGGAATTATCAATGTGTGGGGCGACTTTGGGCTAACCAAGGGAATGTCATTGATTAAAGATGGACAGTGTGGAGAGGCAGCAGATTGTGAAGGGCAGGTGAGGAGGACAGAGCAGATGCTGTATCTACTGGGCGGAGGACACAGTGCCTGCAGAGTGGGGCAGGGCTGACCAGCAAGCTTGGAGACTGTGTCCAGGATTCAGAAGAGAGGTGGAGCTAGGTACAAATGTCTCCCACCCTCAGCATGCAACTGAAGAGGTTGGCCCTGGAGTGGGTAGACTGAGGAAAAGAGCATCCCCTCCCCAAGATGAGAGGGCACCGTCCGGTCTGTTAGGGCTAAAACAACTGAATTTGCTCTCCAAGTGACCTGGGGCATCCGTCTCCACCTGCCCATGGATGGTGGTGCTCCTGGTTCTGAACCTTCATGTTGGGACCGGAAGTCCATCTCCAGCCGTCCCTGGCCTCCAGCTCACAGGTGGCGAATCTCTTTCTGTGTATCCTGTATATACCCTTGGTTTTGACTCTCTGGGGGACTCTGACAGGTGAGAAAATTGAGGAAAACCCACAGAGCAGTTGTGAAAGTGGCAGGTCTTAAGAAGTGGACACATAGCAAATGTGATAAAAGCCACTCCGAGAAGACACACACAGGAGAAAGAGGGGAAGTGGAGGGTAGTGAGGTGTTTCATCCCTGGACATGCGGTCTCTCCCCCCCACCCCCCCGCACCTGCCCCGTAGCCACTACTCAGCCCTGGAGACAGGGCAGGGACGGGTTAGGGTCTGGCACATTCCAGCCTCTATGTGATGACTAGGCCCGTGACATGTGGTGAGACTCAGCCTGGTGCAGAGTGGAAAAAGAGCCACGAGTCAACCAGAAGCTGACCTTTCCCGGTTGTGTGTGCTTTAGGCTGTGAGTGGATCTGTGGGTACATGTGCCTTGTACGCACACGCGTGCACAGACGTGTCTGTTTAGTTTTTGGAATTAAATCCCTCTTTCCAAACTTGTTCCATCATGCAGTTGAGCGGACCTCTTACCAGGCATCAGTAGTCCCCACCCGAATGTCTCTACCCGTCTCCTCTGTTTTACAAGATGTCACGTGCCTTTTGAAAGCCAGCTCTTTCTTGGCACGTCCCTTTTGTTTGTTGGTTAGTTAGTTTGCTTACTGGGCCTCCAGGTCACATTCCACTTGCGGAGATGGCCGGCATCTGAAAGGGAGAGGGAATGACAGCTCACATGCTCTAAAAGTTGACAAACGACCGTAACCTTTGACAAGCAGTTTGGAATGCTAAAAATCAATGGTCTTTTCCAACTGCATTTGTCTCTGAATACTTTCAATTGAGTCATATTTTTTTTTCTAAGTCTCCATTTTTCTTTAGGCAGCAGTGATAGATAAATCTGGGCCTGGGAGTCTTTTATCCGAATAATTAAAACCATATAATAAAAAAATGCCCTCTCAGCAAAATAGACCCAGCGAGCTTTGGGGCTGATAATGGAAAAATCAAATAATCTGCACACAGTGGCATCCACAGAGCTCCAGAGAAAGCAGTGCCAGCATGCAACGAAAGGTGACGTCAAGGACCACGTGAGGGGACAGAGGTACAAGGTGGAACCAGGGAGCCTGTGTGTGGCAGGAGGTGTGCATGGCAGACAGGTGCAGCACAGATAGGTGTGGCACAGGGGAAAGGGAGGGTGTGGACAGAGGGCCAGGCTCCTTGGCACAAGTGTCTCAGAGGCGACGTGCCAGGGGCATTTACTTGGCAGGGGAGGACCACTTCATACTGTAGCTTGTCGCTTCTCAGACCGTGACTCAGCTTTCAAGAGAAGCACCCCAGCTCTATGCTTCTCTCGGGGTTGTGCCACTGTCCCATGAGCCTGCAGTGTCCCCGAGTGCATCGTGAGGGCAGCACTGCCAACACCCACGCAGCATGCCCACATCAACTTGGGCTTGGCTTTCTATTGGCGCTATTTTTGTAAAAAACTAAAACCTCTTTACCCTCATCCCCTCAAAAAATAAATAAAACAAAAAAGAAAAGAAAATGAAGTAGAATAAAAAATAAAGAGAAGTATCCCAGACAAGGATCTCTGACTTCTACATTCTTTATACTCCTGCACAAATCAGTAATGACCTTGGCTTTCAGATTCATAACATGGGCCAGGGCTCCAACAGGACAGAGGTGTATACAGGGATTGGTCCCAGTGTGTCAGGGACCGTAACACTCACCCTAATCCTAACCCCAACCCTCGTCTGGGCAGTCTGAGCTGTGGCCAGCCCCAGAAGCCCCTGGGCCAGGCTGGTTCACAGCAGTCTCCTGGAGTTTTGGAGACAGCAGGTGTACTGGGTGGGGGGCAGCTGCACACCCAATCCAAACACCCAGCAGCATCTGTGAGGAGAGGAGGGGGCAGGCACAGCAGGAATGCCCAGTGCAATTCTGCCAATAACACAATTTCCAGGAGGGCAGGTAGGACAAGGCTCACGCCTATGCAGGGAGTCCAGTTTGTGGGATGGAATGATCCCCAAACTGTCTCCAGTAACCACCCCCTCAGTCACACCACATAGCCCTGAGCTGTTCAGAGAATAACCCAGGCTCCTGTCACCAGCCTGCTTGCGGGTTACATGCTGCTGTGGTGGAGGGCGATTCTTGCAGACACAGAAGCAGTGTTGTGTGTAAAAGGGAGACAGGAGAGGAAGGGGCTTGCTCTCCGTGCCTGGTGCCAGGCGGTGCCCTGCGATTCTTCTTCCTTTGATAACTGCTATTGCTTGGCTCACATACTTGTTAACGTGGTTTTGTAGAGCAGGGGAGAAAGAGAAAGAGCGAGTGAGTCTGCCTGAAGCTGCCGCTCTGAAAAATCACCCTGGGCCCCAGCAGAACTCTGACCGTCACAGTGTGAAGTCGCTCTGGTGCTCGCTGCTCCGGATGGCAGATGGCAGCAGGTGCAGCCCGCAGGAGGAGCTGGAGAAGAGGCTCAATCAAAGAACATTCTCACGGCATCCGGAGGACTTGAATTGCCCCGTGCAGGCCTGCTTGTCCCCTTGCCCAGAAGCTTTTTAACTCTTTTCACGGTAGGGCATTGTCCTCCCTGCAGCCCAAGCAATGGGGCTGGAACTATTATTTCCCTGTGGACAAATGGCTCTGTGGAGCTGACTGTCGGGCCAATAGGCCCTTCTGTGGCACCTGTGCAGCTGGAGAGGCTCTCAGGGACAGGCCTCAGCTGCTGCCCACAGGGCTGTCCCTGATTGTTCCTGGCACATGGCCCGGGTCAGCTGCATTCCCTGCCCCCACTGTCTACACTGACCATATGTACACCCCACTCCTAAAACTGAGGCTTCTTTCTGTTCCCCACAGATTGCAGGTCCAAGACTCTCACAAGCAGGGGCTGGACCTTTGCCCTACCTGTGGGGGCCTTGTCCTTGTGCCCACACCCCACCCCCCAGATGAGCTTTCTGCCACCCTCTCCTGCCACCTGTGGGGTGGCCTCAAATGCTCTGATTCCAAATATGGCCATGTGGTAATGGGAGAAACCCAGGAGGCGATGAGGTCTGGTCTCTGGTTTTAGGGAGAGGACTAATGGGGGCCAGGAGGGAAATGGCTTTGTAGAATGAATTTGTGGCAGACCCAGGATATGCACTGAACAGAACTGATTCCCAGAGCCTGAGCTGGAACAAAGGCCTGCAACTTCCAGGAGATGGGCAGAGAGAAGGGACAAGCCCCCAGCTCCTGACTGGGAACCCCGAGTCAGGAGCTGCATCATGGGGGGGTTGCTGAAGGTAGACCTGCTCTGGGGCAGTCTGGGCCTTGGCCATGTTGCATCTGGGGGCCCAATGACATGTACCTGGCTGGACTCCAGACAGCGTGAACCAGGGACAGTGCCTCCTTGAATGAGAAGTATATCTAGAGGGGCTCCAGAGGGGGGCAGAGAGGAGAGCTGCTGACCTACACCTCCCTGCAGGACAGGGGCAGCACAGAGGCCCTCGCCAAGGCAGCTTCCATATCTCCCTGCCTAACTTAGGATTATTTATGATAAGGCAAATAAAGTTATTTATTAACTCTATTTACAATGGAGACTCAGGGAGGTGACATTATTGGTCTAAAATTATATTATAGGAGTTTTGACAATTAAGTTTGTGAACTTGCTGCTGTGTGGTTATGTTGGCAGCACTGTAAGAACAACTAGGTAACGTTCATAACCTTGGAGTATCAGTGTCTGACACTTGTGTCTGTGTCAATGTGTGGCAGTGAACTGCTGACTGGCATTCATAATTGCTGTGTGTATTTTTGTGTGCCTTCTTTAGAATGTCAGAGCTTGAGTTAGAGCAATGAATGAACATTAAATCTCTTGTTAAACTTGGCCAGAGTGGAAGGGAAATCAGGGACATGTTTGTCAAAATTTATGGGAATAAGGTCATGAAGAAAATGGCAGTGTACAAATGGATTAAATGTTTCCTGAGGGGAGGGAATGAATCACTGAGGAAGAGAGCTCAGGGATGCCAATAAAATGCAGAACTGGCAAAAACATCGCAAAAACTTGTTGAAGTATGAATCAAAATTGTCAGCTGACTGTGAGAAGCATACAGACCAAATAAGCATTGATAGAGAAAACATTAAGAAAATCTTCCCTGAAGATCTTGACCAGCAACTCATGGCTCTTGCATCACGACAAGGCACCGGCTCACACAGCACTGTCTGTGAGGAAGTTTATAGCTAGTAACCAAATAACTGTATTGGATCACTCTCCCTACTCACCTGATCTGGTCCCCAATTACATTCTTCTTTATAAAGGAAATGTTGAAAGAAAGACATTTGATGACATTCAGGTTATGGATGGTAATAAGATGATAGCTCTCATGGCCATTCCAGAGAAAGAGTTCCAACATTGTTTTGAAGGGGGGGCTTAGGCACTGGTGTCAGTGCACGAGCTTCCCAAGGGCAGTACTTTGAAGGTGACCATAGCAATATTCAGCAATGAACTATGTGGCACTTTTTCTAGGATGAGTTTTCTTAAACTTGTTGCCAGACCTTCCATAACTAATTAGTGGCAGAAGTAAAACCTCATTTTAAGTCAGTAGCAAAACTTTGGAATTTTTTCAAATAAGCACATTTCTGGCATTTTATGACCTCTGTGTTTAATTCAGAAGCATGCACTTCCCTTAGAGCAATAGTAAGGACCAGGAATCCACTGATACAGTCACACAACATTGGTTATCCTTCCTATGCAGTAAGCTCTATTGTGGGCCACATTCTCCCTGCATCAGCAGAGTTCCACACTGTAACCCAGCAAGGGTGACGTTATGGCTCCCATCCTGCAGACGAAGACACTCTCACTCAGAAGGAGGAGTCCAGAGGGGCTGGGAAGACATGTGCAAAGTAAACAGGGTCACTGGAAGGACTCCTGGATCTGCCTGGCTTCAAGGTCCGTGGTCACAACTCCCTAATATGAAAAAGCTCAGTGAGTGATGAGAGTCACTTACCAACCAAAGAAACCCCCTAGGAATCATTTCAATAGAAATGAAGGGAAGTGGACTAACAGCCCCTCTGCACATGTCCCTGAGCCCGGATCCCTCATGGCAACCTCCCTGCCTTTCCCTCCGCCCGGCCCTGACTCCTGTCCCCTGCCTTCCCCTCTGCAGAGAGGAAGGGGCTTTGTCCCGGGTGGTTGTGCACGGCCACAGTGGGCAGACCAATTCACTTTACACAACTTGGACACACACTGTCATACGGTGATTTTGGGGGCTGTTAGTTCAACCATGCCCTGAGTTTGACATCATACGTGGGGTTATAGGGTGGGCCACAGAACAATCTGATTTGGGGAGAGGAAACATCCCTTGTTGTGTACACACTTGCTGCTTTTCTTAAACGGTTTCCTTTTCACTCAGAACTTCTTATTTACACATATAAACATGGTCAATAGAAGAAAAGCCTTTATCACCTAAAACCGTGTTAGAAATTTTCTAGATCATTTCACGGGAGCATTTTGACGCAAGACCACCCTGAATATATATGTTACAGCAGAGACCTCACAGGATCCAGGGTCTGGGGTGCATTTTATATGTACACATATACACACAGGACGCCCTGTCTACCATCCACTTTGTCCCCAGAACAAATATCTAAGTTTCCCTGTGGTGATGTGATCAGAGAGAGATAAGACCTTTATATCACTTCGATTACTGAAGGGAGAATAGATTTGTGTCTATTAATAACTGCTGCTTTTTAAATAGCAATGACAACTTTGAGTATTTTTCACGGAATCTTTCAGCCTGTATTGAACGCCAGCTGTGTGCCTGTGCTCACTGATGTTCTGCGGTAACAGCCCCGCCATTGTACAAATCATGATATGTGATCTGCCTTCTCCTTTGAGGATTTCAGCCCTGAAAGCAACTGTCTACTGGGAAAATGCAAACATATTCCATTTCTTCCAGAGTCGACCCAATTTGAAATAGGAGCGAAGCTTCCACAGACTCCATTTTCCTCTCTATCGAATGTCCTTTGTGAGATAAAGCTCTAAGGATGGAAATTAGCTGCTTCTGTCCTGAGAAGCTTCTCAACCCTATTCTTTCACAGGGATTGTCCAGAACGCCCTGGGACCACCACAGTGCGGACACGCACGGCTGGCTGGCAGCCTCACTTCAATAGAAAGCTTTCAAAACATGCTCCTGTGGGCCTGAAAAAGACTCTTCTTGGGGGCTTAGCTCTGGCAGAGGGAGGCCAGGGCCTTGGAGCTGCCCAGAGCAGCCCAGAAGCTGTTCTCTTCCAAGTTAGGAAGACCTACAAGCATTAAAATGTGGAGAATTTAAAAATTATGGTATCCGAGGGATGGAGGGATGGAAAAAGGGAGGAGGAGGTGGAGGAGGAAATTGATAATAAGTTTACCTCTACTCTGGGGGGATCCCAGAAACGTCCCTTCTCCAGACACCAGGGTGGTTCCATTTTCCAGTAATCCTTTCTTCCCAGAAAATGAAGAGCAAGTGCTTAGCACATGTCAAGATAAAAAAGAAAATCAGCTGAATAAGCAAATGGCCGGGACAGGCCTCTGGCCAGCGTCGGCCTGGGAGTCCCGGTGCAGTGGGCGGCCCCCTCAGACTGCACAGCTCCGCTCCTCCACTTGGAAGGCCCGGCCATCTCTTGCAGAGGCAAATCGATTAGAGGCCACCTTTTGTGAAAGTGATGCTATCATTGTGGTTGTAATTTATGCAAAGAAATTCTGCGGCACATGATGATTAAATTACAGGCTGCACGATGGGACTTCTACGGCCTGCTCCCCTCCGGGTTTCTCACTTTTATCTGCGTTCAGATCAGCTCTGTGAAAATTTGGTGCACATGGTCTTCAGTCTGAAAGACAGACTATTTCCACATGTTCCTGAGTATGCTGGAAGTGGAGAGGGCACCACCACCATTTGGAGATCCAGTAGAGGCTGGGGGCACGGCAGTGGGCTTCGTAAAAAAGCCAGAGAGAGAGAAAAGGAAAGAAATGGGCAACAAGGGTCTTTCCTGAGCCCTCGGGGTGGAACTGGGCAACCTAAATAAAAGAAAAGCAAATGCCTTGGGACTCAGGGGCACCAGCGCTGGGGACACCACCACGCAGGGTCACACGGGCCGAAGGCAGACACCGGGTTATGATCCCGTCTCCTAGACACCACCCTAGCGTCTTGTCATGTGGCCTTCACCGGGATGAACTTAGCTTCCCCAGCCCTGTTCCACACCAGCCCCCAGATCAGCGTGGTGTCTGGATGAGGCTAAGATTCAGGCAGCAGGCCTGAGGGGCTCCCCCCACACACAGTGCTGGCCCCCTCCACACTGGGCTTCTCCCAGGGTGCCGGGGTGATGTACTGTTCCTCTTCCCCACTCTCCTGGGGCAGCAGGAGCTGAGGCAGGACAGGGCTGCAGGGCAGAGTGTAACGTAGGCCCTTTGCCAACAGTTTTGGGTGTGGCAGGAAAGTGAGCCCTGTCTACAGAGCCACAAAGTGGGTGTTAATGGGCTATTTGTAATCTAGAAAATGTCTAGGACACATGCACTATCCATGAGGGCTCCATTACCTCCCAGGCCAGCCGCCTTTCCTCTCTCACCAAATGAGTAGCTCTCACAGAAAATCCAGAGTACACAGGACCCTTCTGGGGGCTGCTGGGCTCTCCAAGGGCCTAGAGCCCATCCTGCTGCCAAGGTAGGGGGGCCTCCTCCTTCACTCCCAGCCCACCAAGCTCCTTGAGGCCTGCCCTGTGGACAGAAGAAGGCCACCAAGAGGGAAGCTGGAGTGGGAGAGAAGGGAGGACCCAGGGTCCAGCCGTTTTTGTCTCTCCTAGAGACTGGGCAGAAGAGCTCAATGGTGAGTCCTCCACACAGCGTGACCTTGTGGGCACTGGCTGTACCTGAGACCTGGCATAGCAGGAAAGAGAGCATAGAGGGTGTATGGGTGTGTGTGTGCTGCGTGTGCACATGTGTAGAAATGCACATTTTCTGTATGTGATGTGTATGCATGTGTGTATGTGCATGTGATATGTGTGTGTGCTTGTATATGCAGGGGGATATGTGCGTGGGTGTGCTGCGTGCATGTGTGCACATGTGTCTGTGCGCTTGTATATGCAGGGGGATATGTGCGTGGGTGTGCTGCGCGCATGTGTGCACATGTGTGTGTGCATGTGCATGTACACGCAGGTATGTATTTGAAGAATACTAATTTACACTGAAATTCTAAGGAGCAGTCTGCCCAGCACAAAGTTGGGGATCAGTGAAATGCTCAGACAGCAGGGTCTAAGAGAGAGCTTTACTTCCCCTTCCCACTCACTGACACACACAGAGGTGCCAAAACCAACCTCCCGCCCAAGGACAAGAGGACCTTAGGAAATGTAATTTCCAGTTCTAATCGAAACCAAAGCTGTGACTGCCCTTCAGGTGTCCCCTCAGGCCTCAGAGAGGCTCCAGGCAGGTTCCTCTCACCACCGGGACTCAGGAGAGGTCCCCTAAGAGGAGCTCTGAGTGACCAGGGAGGAAACCACTCCCCCTGGCCTGGGGCACACACTGGCCTGGGGCACACACTGTCAGCTGCTAGCCTGGGTGATTGTGGTGAGTTTGCTGTGGTTTCATCTGTCCTGAGTCTGTGAACACACAGTGACTAGGAGGTGAGATGTGCTTCTATTCCTCACCTCTGCCCTTCACTAAATAAGGGCTCCTAGCAGGGAAAGCCCAGGCTGGGCCTGAATGAAGGGAAGCAGCGTGGGCAGGTGGGGTTTGCTCCCTATGGTGTCTACCAATGGCTTCCAACCGTCTGTTCTCCAGCCCTTCAGAGATAAGCCTCCCTTCCCAGATGCTCTCTGGGAGCCCAGGCACAGTAACCCAGTTTCCTGTCTCTGCCCATGATCAGGCACCTTCGGAGAAAGAAAGCACTTCTAGGATGTAACCAAGAGTAAAGATGCTGATCAAAGTTTTTAAATAAGAAAAGATCCAGTTGTAAGATACACAGACTGCATCCGTATATACTATTGTGAACACACACACGTGTGTGTGCGCACGTATGTGTCTGCAGAAACAGAGGTGAAGTGTATAACTGACATTAAAGTGGTACTTACCTCTTGCTGGTGTGGTAATTAATTATTTCTACTTGATTGTCCATACTTTAAACAATATTTTTTCTAACAAAATACCAGGAGTTATTATTGATTCTTAGTAAGAAAAGTATTGAAAAAGAAGAGAGTCTGAACACAGTACCAGGTTTGTTATTTGGCAGCTAACATAAAAATTAGCAAAGATGTTGCGTGAAGTTCCACTCACATAACACACTGTTCTCGGTGGGTTTTCCACGCTTTCATTTGTTCAGTTTCTGTTTTGACTCAGTCCCCTTCTGGACTGCGGATATCTGGCCTAAGTTATTGGTGATGCCCCGCGTCGGCCCCTCCCTCACGGGGAGCAGCAGGACCCCTGACTGCGGCTGAGTGTGTGAACACCAGAGCCACACTTCCCAGTCCCCCCTCGTCTGTCTGGGGTCACGTGATCACACCCCAGCCCACAGGATGTGAGCAGAGCTGAGGTGTGCAATGTTCACACATGTGATGTCTGAAGGGTCAGCTCATGTGGCCCTTCCCCCCTCTTCTCCTCCTGTGACATCTGGGCAAAGCGGAATGTCATTGACATTTCTACCACTGCAACCCGCAGACCCCACAGGCAGACTGGTCCGACTGAGGGGACTGAGGTTGGATGGGGACCTGCTGCCACACAGGCCTGTTCTCACCCCAACTCGGTGGCTGGGGGCTGACCTCCTTGTCAACCACATCCTGGGCCTTGGGGCTGGAAGGACAGACCCCGCCTCCTACAGACCCAAGGGGCTCCCACTCCTGTTTCTACTTTCCTGGCATCACCAGGAAGTCCCGAGCTACTGGGTCAGTACTTAGGAATGTTCATGTTTGGTCCAGGGTGCCATGGAATCCCCCAGTGCTGCCTCCCCCCACCCACTGCCAGCAGCCCTGTACGTTGTGTGTGTGGGGAAACACTCTGCTTTCTAAGGCTCCTGGGGCTTGTCTCTGAAACGCTCTTCCACCTAGTGTGGGCAAAGATGGTGTCTGTATTCACCTCCACCTCCACATGCTCCCTGGTCACCCTCATGGGTGTGCCCTGGGCCAGCACGACAAAGCAGGTTGATTTCCACACTAAGCTTCCAGCAACAGGTCACCTCCCTGTAGTAACTGGCTCTCAGGGACCTGTTGAAGGATGCCCATGGCTGTTTCTCTGAACAGTGGGACCATTTACTTGCTTTGACAGGCAGGGACCCGTTGGGAACCACCCTGCCTGTCAAAGCAAGTGAAACCAAGTCCAATTCTATCAATATTCTCTCCCTTCCTGTAGCCACTGGTTGGCAATATTTACGATGAGTTTAAATTTAGTTTACAGAGCGTGTGGCTGAAGTTAGCCTAGCTTTGCCATGGCCAGGCCTCCTGATTTCACATCACCCTGGCCGTGGCCAGAGCCTGTGGAGACAAGGCAGAAACAGCACCCCTCCCCATGGGTGTTTAGATAGATGACTTTACCATCTGCTGAACATCAGCGTGCCCCAACCCATGTTAAATTATTTGAGTTGTGTTTGAGTTACATCATCACAAATGCCATCAAGGTGGAGACCTCTGTTCCACCAGCACCTGGCACTTAATGGCCTCAGACATCAACCCTTGATTCCCAATCAGATGTCCTGGTTATGGTTCCAATCTCTATCCTTAGCCCAGGCCTCTCAGCCTTAGAATATACCCTGGATTTGGGTGAACCGATCATTTCCATACAGACAGTTGTTTTACCACCTGCACCAAGTTTAGAACATGGGCTCAGGTGAGACACACTGCTTTGTCCCCATAGAGAAGGGCCCTAGGAACGCCTTCCACAGCCACCCCACTTCAAGGACATGCATCTCACTGGTAAATTGTAAAGACTGTTAGAATTCAGCAGGGCTGTGATGTGCCCTTACTTCTTCCGGTTGAATAAAGTCTACTCTTAATTTCCCTCCAAACTGCTGACTGCAAATCTCCATCATGTTATTCCTCCTGGCCATGAACAAAATCATGGAAGTTTCTGTATAGTCCAAACATCCCAGGAAGAGATCTCTGTTCTTCAGCTCTAAATGTTCCCACTCTGTCCTTTTGAGTTTGGGCAGGGGGACACCTCATCACTCTCCTCTATGCCTTTGAGTTCCCAGGGTCCTCAAATTGTTCCTGACCTCTGTATGTGACTGGTGTGTTTGTTCCTGAGAATCACTGGACAGGACCCACGAGAAGAAGCCATCCCAGACATCTCTGGCCCTGAGAGTGCCCTCTGCATCCATCATCTGGCTGCTCTTACCTCTCCCCATAAGAACCTTGACATCACCACTGCCTCCCCATCTGACAGCGTCCAGTGTGATTATTCTCACAAACCCAGGCTTTCAAAAATAGCACTTTGGGCTCAGCATCCATAGCACAGTGGTTATGGTGCCGGCCACATACACAAAGGTTGGTGGGCTCAAACGCGGCCCATGTCCACTAAACAACAACAACTGCAACCAAAAAATAGCTGGGTCTTGTGGTGATGCCTGTAGCCCCAGAAACTTGGGAGGCTGAGGCAAGAGAATCACTTAAGCCCAAGATTTTGAGGTTGCTGTGAGCTGTGACACCATGACACTCTACCAAAGATGACATAGTGAAACTCTGTCTCAAAAAAAAAAAAAAAAAATAGCACTTTGGGAGTTCTCCATACTTCTTTCCAAAGAGGCTGTATGACTTTCCAGTCCCACCAAAAGTGTAAGAGTGTTCCTCTCTCTCCACATCTGCCAGCTTGTGCAACTCTGGGATTTTGTCATGTGGCCTGATCTTACTGGGGTTAGGTGATATCTCAGGGTGTTTTTTTTTTTTTTTTAGAGACAAAGTCTCACTTTGTCACCCTTGGTAGAGTGCTGTGACATCACAGCTCACAGCAACCTTCAACTCCTGGGCTTAGGTGATTCTCCTGCCTCAGCCTCTCGAGTACCTGGGACTACAGGTGCCCACCACAATGCCTGGCTATTTTTTTATTGCAGTTTGGCCAGGGCTGGGTTTGAACCCCCCACCCTCGGTATATGGGGCTGGTGCCCTACTCACTGAGCCACAGGCGCTGCCCCCCTCAGGGTGGTTTTGATTTGCATTTCTCTGATGATTTGCACTGATGAATGGTTCTTCATGTGTTTGTTATCCACTTGGCTGTCTTCCTCGGAGAAGGTTCTGTTTGTGTCTCTTGGCCAGTGTAGCTGGGACTGTTGCTCTTTTTTTTTGTTGATGAATTTGAATTCTCTACGGAGTCTAGTTATCAACCCTTTGTCAGATTTGTAACATGCAAATATCTTTTCCCATTCTGAAGGCTGTCTATTTGCTTTAATTGTTGTTAATGGAGAATCCTCAAAGAACTCAAATTAGACTTCCCACTTGATCCCATAATCCCCTTGCTGGGCCTCTACCCAGAAGAGAAAACATTTTATCATAAGGACATCTGCACTAGATTGTTTAACACAGCTCAATTTACAATCACCAAGATGTAGAAACAACTTAAGCGCCCATCAACCCAGGAATGGATTAAGGAGCTGTGGTATATGTATGCCGTAGAGTACTATTCAGTCATGAAAAAGATGGAGAGTATTAATCTAGATGGCACTGAAGCACATTCTTCTTAGTAAAGTATCAGAAGAATGGAAAAGCAAGTATCCAATGAATTCAATACTAATATGGACTTAGTAGATGAACTTATACATACAGACATAAAAAAAACAAACTCATTTCAATTCTAGTTGGGGGAGAAAGAATGAGGGACTGGGGGAAGGGGAAGAGGGAACGGGACTGGTGTGCTCCCACTGAATGGGTACAATGTGGGGGTATATGGCACAGACCTTGGGTTCAGGGCACAGCTACAAGAGGGATTCTACCAATGCAAACTTTGTAACCCAGTTGTTTGTGCTCTCACATTAACCTGAAATTTAAATTAAAAAAATAGTAGTTTGGCCAATTCCCATTACCTGGGCACTTCTGCATCTGGCCCTGTGACATAAAACCATAAGCAATCACCTGCAGGCAGGAAGCACACACTCTTGGCCACAAAAGAAAGTAAAACACAACAGTATCTCAGGAATCTGTTGCACTAATAATTTCACTATTAGCAATGTTTCTGTTATGTATTTAGTTCACAGATTCTTGGTAAAGGACAAGGACAAGAATGGCAAAGGGATCTTTTCTCTCTTTCAACTCTGACAGCTACGGCCGTCTGCAGTGACAGCGAGTGCAGCCGGCCAGCCAGCCAGTGTGTGGGGACTTGGGGGGAGGTGGGGGTATCTTGTCTTGTCTCACGTGAGCGATTTGCAGCATCTTGTTAGTTTTGGCTTCTCAGGTGCTCTCTGTCTGCCTTTGAGCATCTCACCTTAGGTCAGGTCGGGTGAGTGGAGGACAGCTCTGCAGAGCTCGCTGGCCCTGGCACACTGGACTGCGGCTCTTCTCGGCTTTAGGACAGGATGTCTAGTATCTTCAGAAATCAACAAGGTTAGGACAGTGAGATCTCAGCGTTCCATCTCAGCGCTTGTCATCAAACCACCTGACATCTCCTGCAGGAATCATCCCCGGTATCCTATTAAGTTTCCTCCTTTGTTGTCTGTTCCTTCACTGTACAAGATGTGGACAGAGC
>CAUYQV010095888.1:0-27795 GCA_963574575.1 Galagoides demidoff
AGGCGCCCGCCACAACGCCTGGCTATTTTTTGGTTGCAGCCATCATTGTTGTTTGGCGGGCCCGGGCTGGGGATTCGAACCCGCCACCTTAGGTGTATGTGGCTGGCGCCTTAGCCGATTGAGCCACAGGCGCCGAGCCTATATTGTGATTTTATGTGCAAATTTCATTGTTACCTTTACTCAGGTAAGCACCTATGCAAAATTCCTTCACTTGCCTACAAAACTCAGTTTCTATCATAAGCCTCCATTGTTTCAGATGCCATATTTTCATTTAGTCATCAGCAGGGAAACTCACTCTCATTCAGGGCTGTTGTCTGTCATCTGAGGTTTGAGGTTATTTGGCTGTGCCCTGCTTTTCCCTGAAGTCAAGGTTATGCTCGGAAAGCTATTTGGATGCTGGAGAGATGCTTCTTTCAAGATTTGGGTTTGTCTTGGTGGACTGCCGTTGTTTGTTCCTTTGCCCTTGGGTTTGTCTCTACCATCATGGTGCCTGTGGCATTCTAACAGCATTCCAATAGCTTTCTCAGCTGGCCCCTGCTGGACATGCCACTCTGTGGGCCTTGCATTAGTGCTCTTGCTGTCATGCCCTGCAGTCCACCAGCACTCTGCCACTCCTCAGTCAACTGCTGTGCCCAGTCTGGGGGACCGCAACAATCTTTGGACACTGTCCTAGTGCCTCAGGGACAGGCCTCAGACTGATGCAGAGGCTTGCAGAGTGGGTGCAGGTGTTAAAATAAACAACCTCAGGCAGAAGCTGACCATGAGGGCCAATAACATGGGCTTCCACCAGCTTGTCAGTTATCTCCATCACCTTGCATGAACTTGGGTTAATTATGTCAGTTACATTGTGGTTTTAAAATTTCTCTGCTTTTGGAATCACCATGATAGTTCCAAGACAACCATGTAATGTATGAAAATGGGAGGGGACCCAATTCTAGTAATTACTACCCAAATTCTTAGTAAAAGTCAACCCCTTAGCCTTGAATAGTCCTCCTCTCAATTTGTAAGACTTCAAAAGACCAAAGCCAACTTCCTCCCAGGGCAGCTGCTCTTTTTGAGTCTGCCCATGCACTCACTCTTAAGAAGGTACTTTTTACTTTCAGTAATTAAAAAAAAAAAATCTGCCACTTGCTAGTCTTACGTGGCACATACTGAAATTTTTTTTCCCCCATGATCACCAAGAACCTGGGGAAACCTCTGCTCAGAGACCATTAACTCCCCTGGCTATCTCCACCTCCCCCTTTTCTACGTAGTGGGGACGAAATCACTCTGGCACAGCCAACTGCTTTCCAAAGTACTCACCTGAAAATCTATGCCTTCCTAACTTTGAATCCAAACATTTAATGAGAAGGTTCCTCATGAAAGCTAATATCGAGGAAGTAGGTTAGGACACAGACAACCTGCCTCCTTGTTAATGATTAACTGTCATGGTTTCTTTCTATTCTGTCTCTAATACCTTTTCCTCCTTAGAGCACAAACTTTCCCAATCTAGACTGGTGTGGGATTGGAAAACTGAATCAGGTTGACAACATCTGCTTCCTAATCCTTCAGTCTTATTTGTAGATCTAAAAGTTTTGAACTTGCTTGTTCCGTTGTTTCTTTATGAAACTCTCTCTTAGGGTAACACAGCCGCTAGGCCCCTACTGTAAATAGGGCACTATCACGTCTGTCTCAGGTAGGGAGGGAATAGCAATCCAGGTAGTACTTGCTTGTCATTTTCCAATGTAAGGGAAATAATTATACCTTGCTAGAGGCATTCTTTTGGGGGGATTCCCAAGAATTCATAATATTGTTAAAAGTTGTCTATGTTAAAATCGCATTTATAGCAACACAAGTCACAATCTCAAAGATGGGGAAGCAACCCAAGTGCCTACCAAAACATGAGTGGATTGATAAAATATGGTATATGGCTACTCAGCCATAAAAAATCATGATATAGTATCTTTTGTGACAACCTGGATGGAACTGGAGACCATTTTTCTAAGTGAAACACCACAAGAATGGAGAAATAAACACATGTATTCAATACCAAACTGAAACTAATCAATCAACATTTAAGTGCGTAGACGGAAGCAAATCTCAATGAAAATCGAGCTGGGGAGAGAGGAGAGGAGGTGATGGGTAAATTTACACCCACTGGGTACAGTGCATGTTATCTGGGTGAAGGGCACATTTATAACTTTGACTCAACCTGTACAAAACCCAAATCATGCAAACAAAACATGTGTACCCCCTCATATTCTACAATTATTTTAAAGGAAAAAAATAAAAATTTTCCTGAATACTTAGGACACCACAAGTTCAGCAAAAGTCATTTAATTTTCTGCTCTGCTATTACTTCAGGAACCCTGACATTTAAATCATATAAAAGGGAATAGTTATGTAAGTTATAAAATTAACAAGTGCTGTGGCAGTTCATGAAATACCTGAGCCAAGTCTGTCTTCATGCAGGTGCTGGGAATTTGAGGGTAAGAAAAATTTGTCATTGACAAGGGATGCTGATTACGTGGGCCTGTGCAACTTACATATCAATCATACCTATATGCACAAGAAAAATCCCTGTTACAATAACTTCAGGGAATTGTCCAGATTCTTTTGTTCACATTAAAAGGTTTTATTTTGACCGTTCCCTCATCTCTGTATTTAAGCTTAAACTAAATTCAATCGCCAAATATTTGTCTTGGCCTTTTTGTCCCCCTTGTTATTACCTCTTTTTAGATGCTTATCATCTCTTGCTTAGAATGTTATAATAGCCACCTGCCTCCTCCTGCCTTACCCAGTCCATCCTCTGCTTATAACAGGTATTCTTCATGAAATTCAACCTGATCTTTACTTCCTTTTTTTTGAAACTGTCATACTTCTCTACCACTTACAGAGTAAAATGCCAGTCCCTAAGAAAAATGTACAAATCACTTTCTTTTTTGCGTCCAACCTATGTTAGCACATATTTATAAATTCATTCATTCACTTATCAATAGACATTTGTTGAATGTTTTGTGGAAATATAGACAAATATAAATGGGCACAGTTTGGGTCCATGTGAGAGGGAGGGGTAGGCAAAAGAGGGAAAGACCAGAAAATACTGTTACATATGTTGTAATAGGAATATATGAAAGATATAGTCAAGTGTTGGCAGATTCTTACAGAGAATTTGGGAATGGCTCATCTTCCACTTCTACTGACTTTCCTTCTCCAACACACCCTTTAATTCAGCTGTTTCACGTGCTTAGTCTTTCACCCCTTCTGCTTGATTCACACATCCTTCCTTCTCATCTTTGTATTCCCAGCATTGCCTAATGCCGTACTTGGCATGTGGCATGCAGTAACCATTGGTTGAATTACCATATTATGCTGAATATTGCAATAAGCAGAAGTTTGGAACTCTTTAGGTTATTAAATAGGAAATGTCCAATTTCAAATCAAAAGTTTACTTTATTACATCCCAAACAAGAAGAGTACAATTAGTCAAAGTATGTGCCTAAACTATTGACACAGTTTGCCATCTTAAAAACCGTAGCTTTTTTGTGCCAACAGCGAAGAAGCCTGGAAAGTGAGTGGCAATGAAATTGCGAAAAGTGTTTTCCAGTGCTTGTTGAGAACTGAATATTTTTCCTTGCAAGAAGTGGCACAAAGCCTGGAAGAAGTGGTAATCAGTTGATGCAAGGTCTGGTGAAGATGGTGGATGACAGAGAGTTTCCAAGTTCAAATTCTGTAGTTTAAGCAGTGTTGTTTGGGCAACTTGTGGTCAAGAGTAGTCTTGCAAGAGGGTTGGCCTGTCTCTGTTGACCGATCTCAGCTGAGTAACTACAAGCAACCTCATCATCCGCTGTAATTGATTATCCAAGTTTCATGAAGCTGAATGGATAATACCAGTGCTGGACCACCAAACAGACACCGTTAGCTCTTTTGATGAAATCTTCGTTTTGGGCTGTGTTCCAACACTTCATCTTTATCTAGCCATTGCACTGATACTTGCAATTTAAATTATCAAAAAGGATCCATTTTTTGTCACATGTAACAATATAGTGTAGAAATGGTTCCCCATGTCATTTATGTCATGACAGCAAAAAAGGGCAAGCTTTGAGCCAGTTTCTCTTCTGATGTTTGTTTAATTCATGCAGAACCAGCTTCTTTACCTTGTGGCTCTATTCCAAATGGTCTAATATAGTAACGTCAAACCTTGCTGATAATTCATGCATAGATTGAGATGGATTCACTTCACTATTCATCTTGGTCTCAGGACATCTATATTTTCAAGATTAAAATCACACAATAGAACTTCTCAAACCATCATTATACCTTGTGTTCATTAGCCACATCCTTCCCAAATACTTTGTTGATATTTTGGGCTTTCTATTCTGCCTTAATCCCATTACCAAACTCATATTTGAAAATAACACAAAGTTTTAACTTATCCATGGTTCACAAAAATTGTTCTAAAAACAAATTTGAAAGAGAGTCATAAGCCAAAATGTGCATTTGAAAGAACAAGGATGTACCTTCACAATAAAAATAAAACAGAAGTGTCAGAGTGAATTCTTAGAGATGTCAGCTGTCAAACTTAGTACATAAGAAAATAAGACATTTTATACTTAATAACCTAATGTATTTGCAACTGAGGGATTTTACTATAATAAATGACATTTCTTAATGATAAATATTTATTATATCTTTTTCATACACTCAAAATTTTTCCCTAGTATTTTTTTTATTGCACAGGTGAAAGCCGTGTGTAATTTACTCATTCATGCTCTGTGCCTAGACTCTGTCCTGAAGCATTTTCAAAAAATGAGTTCCTGGTATTTATAGAAGAGAAAACTACCTGGTTATAAAGAACACTTAAGATACATGTAGCAGAGCAAATGCCATGGCTATGTAAAGAAGTCAGACTGTTCACAGAAGCTTCATGGAGAAGGTCAGCTTTAAGCTTGATCTTGAAACCAGGGACAAGTGAAGACTGAGAAAAGAGAAAAATAGTTCCAAAGTTCATGCAAAGGCAAGAACTATGGACAGGGCATGAGAAACAAAATGGCTAGACCATTGGCAGAAGAACATTTGGTATGTAAAAATGCTTGGAGTGCTTGCCTGTATTTATGTTTTACAGATTCTATTTTGTGTCCATAGGCACGTGGTCAGCAATTCCTTGATTGCCTGGATTAATGGCAGGAGGGTTAATAAAAGGCAAGAAAATTTAAAGTTCAGATAAAATCCCCTGGACAGCACATTAAATTAATTTTAATGACTAATAGTTCTTGTTTTAAAGCAGAATTTTAGTATATGATGGAACAATGAACTATCATCAATAGCAGCCTTATTGCCCTCCCTGCTTCTAGAATAGAGTTCTTCATCCTTTTGGAAACTTCTCCAATCTCCACTTGTACCTTGTATTTCTGGTAGAAGTTTCACATCATAGTAGCCCATTTGTCTGGGCACGGGGTGGGCTTGGGACCCACGGAGAGCCAGTCCGGTCCAAGGTGAACTGAGGGAAGAGAGATGATCCCGCCTGGTGATGAATGAAGCAAGGAAATATGACGTGAGGGGCAGTAAACTGTCCTGTTTCTAAACTTCTACCCAAGGGCAATATGAATAAAGGAAGCTGCAAATCTAGGGAGAAGCAGATGTGGGAGACTAGCAAGCATCCTTATAATGGACCCCACCTGTTTTCTCTTACTCCACCTGCAGCCTGGCATTATCCACTACTGACTTGGCCAAAAATTCCCCCGTTTAAGATGAAGTTGGGTTTTTGTCATTTGCAGCAGAAGCTGAGCTGGTGCAAGGAATGACTTAAGATCCACAAAGTGTTAAAAGGGTCCTTATGCATTTTGGAGAGACTCTAATTAGGGCTAGTCAGTTTTTACTTTCTACTATCATCAATTCTGACTCAAAATAATACTCAACCACTTTTATTAAAACATAGTCATAGCATAGAATACTTCTATCTCAACTTCTAGAAGTGGGGCATCATTAAGAATTGTCTTTTCCCACAGAGATGGAATATCAGCTTCTCAGTGTGGTGACAAAGGCATTAGAAAGTAGAAAGGGAATTTGTTTCCTGGCAACTCAAGAGTCCAATGGGCTCTTGTTGCTTTAGGTGCATCTGATATTGGACGAGAGGACAAATGGGCCCCTGCAGTGGCCAGATTGTTTTCATGTTTTATCTATTTTCTTTTGGAAAAGGTTGAGCCCTCTACTTTGTTTTGTGATGTCTAGGGGTACTGTGTTTATGTGGTTCTTGGCAAGTTTGTTTGACCCTGAACCTCTCAAAGGGTCATTCTCTGAAGCAATAGAATTTGTACTGGAGATGCTTTTAAAAATACAGAAGGCTTTTAGGGAGTCTTTGATTGGTTAAGATATAATTATTTGTCAGAAGGAGTATTGATATTACTTGAACATTTTGGAACAGAAGCAAAGTATTTTTAAAAAATTCAGCATTAATAAATCCATGTAATAAAACTAAAGTGTTTTTTCAATGATCTTCTAAGACTTATCTCACCATTAATATTTTTGCCTCAAACATCTATTTAATAGGATCTAATGGAGAACATCTTGCCAAGATTTGGAGACATCAAAATGAATATTACACATTTCTCAACTTCTCCAGGGATTATATTCTTCTGCATAAGTCACGACATATTTTGGTATAACCAGAGTGTCCCCAGACCACACGGGAACAAACATTCACAGTAATAGTAAAAAGGAAAATACCCAAACCAGCAATATCTATGCTAGCTCTTCTGCTAGGTACAGTTCAGCTTACTATTTCCCCCTCAGGTTTCTCACAACTAGCTCAGCCAGCTTTGAGGAGTATCAACTTGCGCTGATCAACATAGACCTTTAATATATTAAGTAGAGTCTAGGAGTCTTGTTTGTGTCTTACTGGGGCAGGTCTTCTGGCCACCTCAAAAGCTTAACATGTTCTTTCTCTAGCTTTGCATTCTTCATGCCAGCAGTAATGTGTAATGTTGTCGTCTGTTCCTCTTTCCATGTGAGGGTCAGTCTGGCTTTCTAATCAGGCAGCTGTGATTTTCTCTCTTCTTACCTCTCATGGATCCCTACCTCCTGAGTGTGCACCCTGCTTAAGAGAGGAAAATTCTGTGGCTGCCTGTTGCTATGATTTATTGCCTGGGCTAAAAAGAGGCATCACTGCATTTTTTAATAGAAATATTAATAAAGCAACACTTTTGCTTATTTCCTTTATAAAGTCTCAGTCCTTAGACTTTTATCTAAGTTCTGTAGAGTTATTGAGTGAAAGTGGTGATGGGCAGAAGACAATGGGAATAAGGCACTTCAGGTGGCACTCAGAACGTCTCCCTCCTACGCCAGCCCACTGGGTGTGGATTAATCTTTGTCAACCATAAATCACTTTCGTAAGATGCTTCTTTGCCGTTAGGGACAATGGGCTTCCTGCTACTTCAGTGTATCTGTATATCTACTTATTCAGTAAAAACATGTTGAGTACCTACTACATGTCACTTACTGTGCTAGGCTTTGGGGATACAGTGGTTGATGAAACAGACTCTGTTTCTGTCATCATGTGTCTTAGCAGGAAAGATTAAAGCCCCCAAATGTTGGAATATTTAGTAGATGAGCAGCTGATGTAGGCTTCTGACCCCTGCTGCAGACCAGATGAACAACAGAAAGTTGTTAAAGGAAAGAAAAGTAGCACCATCAGATTTCGGAGGAACTACTGATTATTAGAAACGTGGGACTAAGCTCTGTTGCTTAGAAAGAGTTGGGAATTGAACTGGGACTTGAGGGGATAGAAAATTAGATGAATGGGAATAAATAGGCATGCATATGGTGGCGCCAAGAAGAGAGATAGCATGTAGCTTTGCCCACATGCATGCTAGGAAGAACGCTCAGAGCAGGTGGACCCCACCAACCCTGATTTAAATCTTGGTTCAATCACTTGTATGGATGTATAATCTTGGGTTAATTCATTAAATTCTCTGATCTTCAGTTTCCTAATCAGTAAAATGAGGTTATCAAGACCTACATCCTGGGTTTTCATGACGATTACAAGAGTACAGAGTCTATAAATATAGATGGGGTACAAATAATATTGCCTGGAATATAATTAGTGCTCAAAAACTGATAGATATTGCCAGTTGGAGTAGGTGATACATGCAGGGTGAAGGAAGGATTCATTTTGTATTGGCTTTCTTTTTTTTTTTTACTTTACCTATTGCTGTTGAGTGGGTGAAAATGACTGGGGAATACTCTCTGCTTTGTTTCCTACAAGGGGCAAGAAAAACATCAGACAGAGCAATAAATGAGGGAATTATACTATTGTACTTCTTCTGAGGCCTCATCAGAACCCTTGAATTACTTAGGTAGACTCTGTTTGCACATAGGACATATCCTGGAGCAGCTGGGGGTTGGGGGAAAAGACTTCTTTCTGCCTAGTGTTCATTCCCTGCCTAGCAAAGCAGGGACAGTGGGAGGGGGAGATGTAGATGTTGAGCTGACCTAACCCCAGTTATTTGAACTTAAAAGGCTGTTGATAAATAAGACTCATATATTTCCCCTTTCCCTCGTAAAACACCAGCTTCTAAACATTAGGCTTCCTTTGCTTCAATTTTCTCTTTCCATTTATTGGTAGAAAAATAAACTCTATAGACCGAATCTGCTTACTCAATCCTCAGTGCTGTCTTCTAATCTGTTCTCAACTCAAAATCAATGGCAGTGCCATATAAACTGCAATGCCAACATGAGGGTGTTGTTTTATACCGAAAAGACAAAATGGACCAACGCTTGCTGTTCTCTTTATCTGGAGGCTTCCAACAAACCTTGTTGAAATCTCACCTGTGTTGCTGTTAAAGCCACAATAAAGTAAAATTAACAGAATCAGAAATAATGTCTGGCTCTACTCGGTTCTTAGTGTCTCTTTGCTAAAATAATGCAAGCTCTTCCCAGAACATCTAAGAGAGAACAGCATAGAATTATCAGCTAAAGAAAGACATTTAATAGTTGCAATAAAACCCAGTAAAGCCAGGTGGAAAGTGTGTTCTGTCAACACACACACAAAATAAAACCAAGAAGTAGGAACAAAGTATTATTCAGGATAGGTGAATAGTCTTCAAGTAAAACAAATCACAGAGAATTATCGGAAGGAGAATGACACCCAAGCAGTGACTCAGTTGTCTTGTCTGGATTGTAGAGATAGAAGCTATTGGCCCTAGTCCCAGTTATGAATTTCATTCCAGTAGCTTCCTTTTACTTCGAGTGACCAGCAGATAGACTAGCTCAGATAATAATGACTTAATTAAGCAAAGCATCACTACATTTTTGGTCCTGACATGGCTTCTCAGCCCTTCTCCTGGTGCTGAGCCCCTGAGCAGCACTGTATTACAGTAAGTTGATTAAGTGTCTAGTGGCAGCTCACCAGTGAGGACTTTGAAGTCATGGAGTGTGCCCTGTCAACCAGGGAGCCTCCTGTGCCTGGCTTCTGCGAAAGTTGTGACATGCTGAGTGAATAAAAGGAGGGCCCCTTTGGCCTGGCCAAACATGCTTTTAGCCCATTTCCTTAAGTACTTTTTAGATAGAAGGTTTATTCTTTTATTTCCTGTGAACTGTAAATTACCTCTAATACCCAAGAAACAAACAAATAAACAAATAAATGGAAATACAAAGCCATGGGACTCTGATTGATTCCCAAAAGGGTTTCCCTGCTAACACAAAATATTTTGTGTGCATGAGGACAGAACCCAAAGTAGTCTGGCACCATAGTGAAAATAATTGACAGGCTAACAAGCCGTGATTTGCCTGATAAATTGAGGGCTGGGTGTGTTTTCCATACCCTGCCAGCCGTCTGTCAGGCTGCGGCAAGAATAGGCTTCTGGGACACCCAGCACGGTGCTGATGTGCATGGCTGGATGTCAAAATTGCCCTCGGTTTTCTCTGCAACCTGAGATATTTTCGTTATCCCAATTTGTTGGAAAGGCAGATTTCAGGGATTTAGAGTGACTTGTGATGGTAGGAACTTGCTTGTTCTTATACTCTAGGGCCGTACTTTTCAACCTTTTTTATCTCATGGCACCTGTTGAACCTGTGGCGTGCTTAAATTGTTTTGATCAAAAAAAAGAGTTAAAAAAAATAGTGTACTTATTGTGCTTTCAGCTTCTTTTGAAAATAATTTAATTAATGATCTTTAAAACTTTTCGTGGCACACCTAAGGTCCTCTCCCGGCACACGAGTGTGCCACAGCACATGTGTTGAAAACTGCAGCTCTAGCATGTGATCACTGCCTACTACAAAAGGGTAGATTTGGGAGTCCAAGAGACACGTTTTAGGTTTGTAAAGGTAAGCAAATATCGATGTGTTCATGAGTCTTTATCAGTAAGAAGTGAAGGAAGTGGGGTCCTTCCCCACCCCCTCCTTTCTCTTTCCTTTTTTCATGCACTGTTCTGAAACCTCCTCATACCACACTAAAGATCACGGAGGAAACTATGGAGACTTTCCTGTCCCTCCTTCTTGCCTAGATGTTCATCGCTTCTGCAGAACCCAGTGTTCCATTATAGGGGCTCCCAAAGTGTGCCCTGGGCCGGCATCATCAACATAACCAGGGAATATGTTAGACATTCCAATTCTCAGGCCCCCTCAAGATTTACTGAATCAGAAACTCTGTGGATAGGACCAGAAATCTGTTTGCAACATGGCTTCTTGGGGATACTGAGGCACACTCAAGCTTGAGACTCTAGTAGTGGTGGTGTCTTTAATTCTCTGAGAATTCTTTGTTAATCTCATTTTTGTTAATTCTTTGTTAATTCCTTGTTAATCTCCTCTTCTATTAAAATAAGAGCACAGGTTATTTCTTGCATTGGAAATTATTTTTCCCCTTACTATGGTTGAAGCGTCTTTATCCCTAGTTACAATGTTAAACATCTTTTTGTGTTATCATCAGGCTATAAGTTCCAAATATATGTAGTTGCAGTAGAAAGAAAGACTAGAGAGATTGTCTCAGTAGTTGTAGACAAGAAGTAACAACAAGAACTTAACGATTGTAAAGCACTTTTCAGTGTACAAATCTCTCTTTACACCCTGAACCATTTGTTTTTTCATGTGTAGAGTGGGAATAATTAGGCTTAGCTAAATGGGCTTTTCAGACAAAGCCTTGAGTTTGGGTCTCCATTTCCCAGAGAAGTCATGTGACACAAATGGTCACTTGTTTTTTACAGTCCTGCAAAAAGCATAAGTTGGGCCCAGTTCTCTCTGAATGATCTTACCAATAAAAGAATAAGGCCAAGTCCATTTGACCCCACATTGTGTTTTAGTATTGAGCAGGAATAGTTCTGTCATTCAGGGGTCTCTCTAATCCATGCTTGGGAAATTAAATTCCTATCTTTTTCTAGCTGCGAATTCATGGCCTGTATAGGCTCAGGGAACCCTGATTTCAATTCTCTTCTACAAATTTACAGAGGGAAGAAGATAGAATTCTTACTCTGGCTAATTAGGATGACAGTTGATTAAAACATACAAATGAATGTGACAAAAACAACCTATCAGTCCTGAGACTTTGGAAAGCTGGTGACCAATAGCTGCAGAATGCCCTGGAGATGAAAGTGGCTTTTCTTGAGATCAATGGTTAAAGGCACCTGAGGGCCCTTGGGGAAGACAAGCTTTGTCCACAAGTGGGACAACTGTTTCTATATTTGCACATTTAACACTGTCTGATGCAAAAACTCTGGTTCATGCTCTGGTTCAAATAGGTTATAAATCATTATCAGAAAAGCACTGAGATAGATTCATGTAGAAGACTTTGCAGGAAACTGGGGAGTAATGCTTGTGTGTGTGTGCGGTCACACACATGCTATGTATGTGCGTGCTTCTGTGAGTGAGCGGCTTGTGCATGTGTCCATACCCATGTGTATGCATGTGTGTATGCATATTTGATACTTCTTTTTGTGCACTTTAAAATACCCACAAGTGTTCGGGGAGAGGTTTTTGAATAATGTGTAGACATGTCAGGTTGTCTTTAGGGAAAACATGTCTAGGAGCCATGGAAATAGAGATGGATTTTTCCTAGATTCTCTTAAGTAGAAATAAGTGCCAAGATTTAGGATAGGTATAATTAGGATTTCATACAGTGTATTTTTGGCAACACCTATTCAGTAGGTATTTTATGTCTTCCTCTACCCCTTTCAAAGTGAAAGTCAACTGTTTACCATCTTTTAGCTTTACTTTAAGTAATTTTTTAAAAACTTTTCTTTTCCAGACACAGTCTTCAGTAGAATGCCATGGCATCACAGCTCACAGCAACTTCAAACTCTTGGGCTCAACTTCCCTTTCCCTTGCCTCAACCTCCTCAGTAGCTGGGACTACAGGTACCTGCCAAAACTCCCAGCTATCTTTAGAGACAGGCTCTCACCCTTGCTTAGGCTGGTCTTGAACTCCTGAGCACAAACGATCCACCACCTTGGGCCTCCCAGAGTGCTAGGATTACAGGCGTGAGCCACCATGCCTAGCCTAGGTAAATCTTTCTTAAAGAAGATGTATGTTTCATTGATATGATGAAATAGGAGACAAAAATCATGGCAATATTTACAAACCACATTGAGTGAGCATAGAGTCATGATTTCTCCTAAGGAGTTCAAAAATATATGGGTCCACAGAGTAGTGAACTAGGTTAGGATTAACAATTTTTCTCAGTTCTTTAAAGTCGCATGTACCTCAGTAAGGACAATCTACCTAGAATGCTGTATTTACGTATTTGCATAAAAAGCACACAAATCACTCAGAAAGTAAGAAGCATGGAAAGATACAAAATAGAGTAAAGAGAAAAGATAGAAAGTACCGAGGATCTATATTGAGCTTCAACATTCAAGTCATAGGAATTCCAGAAAAATGGAACAGAGAAAAGTAAAGGGAGAAAATTATTAAAGAAATAATAGAAGACAATTTTTCAGGACTCAGATATGCCATGTAGAATGAAAGGAGATGCCTACACACATCAACAGGGATAAGAGAAGTGACAAAAAACATTTGAAAGGAAAGTAAGACATCAACAAAAAGTATGTCATCCATCTCACCAACAACGCCAGACCTCTGAGTTCTGAATTCTTTGAAATTTAAATCTGATTACCTATGACATAAGAAATTAGGTATAGTAAGTTGTTAATCAGATGTCCTTCATAAACATACAGGTAAGTACACAGAAAGTTTACATCCTGGAGCCTTTACTGAGAATGTTCTTCAGAAAAAGCAAAGAAGTTGAATAACGAACACCCTTCCCTTCCCAACAAATCGGAACAAGAACCAGTGGATCTAACTCAAGAGCTCAAAGAAAATAAAGTGTAATTCCATGACACAATGTGGGAAGCTGGTTTTAGCCCCTCTCCCTATGTGTGTGCAGGGGGTGTGTCTTCTCTCAGTGTGGCAAGAGGAGCCGTTGGGAAGTGACTGCCTCCTGGTTATTAAGGCCGTACTCAGTTCTGTATACCAAGGACATTGCACTGTCTTAACTCACGTGTTTTGTGAATGTGAATACTAACTGATGTGGATTGTTTTGTTTTTCCTTTACCATGCAATAATGCAATGCTACATTTTATGTGATTGCATCATTACATCATGGCGTGCTGGTTTACATCACAGGCAAAGCTCTCATGCACACTAACGTCTAGGAAGCAAGTGGTCCAGACTAACACAGGCATCCTGTTACTCCCTCCTCCCTGAGGTACAATTTGGACTTTGCTTCAAGAGCACCACACTTTCCTGGTGGTCCTAACACCTCGTGGCTATTCCCTCTCAGTCTCTTTCTTGGTTCCTTATCATTCCATCTTCTGAGATGTTGGCCTGCCTGGCCTCAACCCTTAGATCTGCTTCTTTTCTGCAGAGTTCTCATCCCTTCATACTCCCTGGGTAATTTCATCTCATCTCGTGGCTTTTAATACCATTTAAATACTGATTAATCCAAAATTAATATTTTCATTCCCGAATGTCCCTCTGTTTCCAGACATTGTTACACAGTTTCTGCTTCCTCTATTTGGGGCGTATTAGATGGCACCCTCTTGACCCATCCAGAACTGCAGAACTTTTCAGGCTTTACACTTTACATCATCCTGGACTCTTTCTTTCACTCCTCACATCAATTCCTCAGGTGGTGTTATTGGATTAACTTTCAAAAACCACCTAAGTTCACAGCAGCCCTCTCCTCATGGTTCACCCTGCTTCTGCACTTTGCTTCCTGTGGTCAAAAAGCACTGCCAGAGGGATCCTGTTTAAAATGCAAACCAAATCATGTCACGCTTAAAACCCTCCACTGGCCTCCCAGTTCGCACAAAGTCAGAACCATCTCCATGCTGACAAGACTCCACTGATCCCTTGCTGTGACCTGCTCCATGGCCTCTCTGATCTTGTCACCTCCTGTTTTCTCTGTCTATGTCCCTCTAGTGGATGTCTTGCTTTCCTTTAAACACGCCAGGGAGCTGTGCTCCAGGCTCTGAGTCTCTTTATTTCCTGTTTGAATACCCTTCCTTTGAGTCTACCTATTCCCTACCTCCTTTCTGGTCTTGGTGAAATATCTCCTTATTTCTGAAGCCTTCTCTGACCACCTATCCTATTTTGCACTGCATCCTGGTTCCCTTCCACTGATTTTAAAAAAGTTTTTGTTAATATTGTCATCACCTGAATTGCTCTGTGAATTTACTTATTTGTTTATCATCCTTTCTCTGGAAACTGGGATATAGCTTTCCAAAGGCCAATTGTTTCTGTTTATTGCTGTATCTTAAGCTCTAGAACGGTGCCTGGTACTTAATAGGTGCTTGCTAAACATCCATTGAATAAATTAACGAATAAATAAATAAGTAGGGTCCAAGTAAAATGTTTTCATGATGAATGGAGTAGATTAAAAGGAATGGATAAAACTAGTAAAATGGCTGAGAAATACTAGAAATATTAAGAAAGCGTATAATTTCTTCCCTCCACATTAAATAACATGTAGTTATAGCTACACTATTTGAAATGAATTTTCTTACAAACAAATAGTGTAAGGGAACACAGGAAAAATAAACAGAATTGTGTTTAGTGATAAATTTTTAAACATTGTTTTAAAAAATCAGCAGAAATTGGAGTTAATTTTACATGGCCAGACTTTCATTGTTTTCAATGCTTCAAACGTAAAGAATCTTTTCAGTGAATAGTATTTTCCCGTTTTTGCATTAACACAGTAAATTGTGTCTCCAGACAAGAGGATTCTGAGAGTCTCCTGGAAACTTGCCAGAAACGCAGATTCTCAGGCCCAACCCAGTCTGCTGAGTCAGAAGCTCTGGAGGTTTCTCACTTGCGTTTCTAGGACTACTGGTTTGTGTGAGTGTGGAATGTGTTCTACTGACTCCTCAGAGGCATTGTTTTCCCCTCTTCACAATACACACACATACACACACACACACACTCTCTCTCATCATCATTACTGTCATCAGGCCAGGCCTACTACCTATTACACCTTCTTATATGCCATTGGCCATTGTCCTCTACCCTTGCACAAAGTTGTATTTTTTCCATCTTAAAACACAAAACAAAATTTTGATAACCCTTTCTTGAATTCCTTTTCCTACTAATCATTGTCCCATTTCCCTTTTTTATTGTAGAACTCAAATTCTCTAAAAATTATTCTTTTCTTTTCTTGTGAACCCACTAAGTCAGGTGTTTAATGACCTTGTCCTACTAAAATTGCCCTTACCAAGGTCCACTTCACTCTGCTAAATCTAAAGAGCAGTATTTGTCCTTATGACCTTTTTTCCTTTTTTTGCTTATCATGCTCTCTTGATCTTTCTCCAATTCAGTCTTCTCTGCTACTATTTTCTCATATCTTTGAGTACTACATATGTCCCTACTCTGTGCCCATCTGACATGATTTTATGTAGAAGTAAGGCTTTTAATACCACTGAATGCTGATGACTTCCAAAGTCTGGACACAACTTGACCCTGAACTCTAGAGTTCAAATATCAATTCATTGTATCCATTTTGATGATTAATAGGTAAATTAAACTCCCATATATTCCCTGCCAGATCTGCCTCTTATGGCTTTCCTCTTTCAGTTGATGGTGATCTCATTTTTCCAGTTGCTTAGACCACAAACCTTGAATTACCTTTGCTCTTCTTTCTCTTTCATGCCACATCCAAGCTGACAGCAAACTCTGTGGGCTCCGCTTTCAGAATACTTCCAAAGGAGGCTGAGGCAGGTGGATTGCTTGAGCTCAGGAGTTTGAGACCTGCCTGAGCTAGAGCAAGGCCCCATCTCTAAAAATAGCCAGGTGTTGTGGCAGGCACCTGGTGCCAACTAGCTAGTCCCAGCTAGTTGAGAGGCTGAGGCAAGAGGACCAGTTGAGCTTAAGAGTTTGAGGTTGCTGTGAGCTATGATGCCAGGACACTCTACCAAGGGCAACAAAGTGAGACTCCATCTCAAAAAAAAAAATACTTCAGAACTTGACCACTTAATATCTTTATTGCTGCCACTCTAGTCTATGCCACCATCACATCTTGCCTGCATTGTGCAGTAGCCTTCTCACGGTTCTGTTCCTTCTTTTTTCCCATGGAACTCATTCTCATTGCACACCAGAGTGATCCTGCTAAACCTAAGTCAGATCTTGTTGTTCCTCTACTCAGCTCCTTTTGGTAATTTTCCCTCTAGCTTAGAGCAAACACAACCCTTATAGTGATTTACAAGGTCCTTTAGGATGAGCTCATCATTACCTTTGGGATCTAAGTTCCTACTCACTCTTTTCTGGCCACAATGGCCTCTCTGTCATTTCTGGCAATTAAGTCCACAAACTTGCCACCATGCCCTTATGTTGGCCACATTGTACAAACAACTCTGTAAGGTTCCGTAACCTTGGTGTCCCAGTGTCTCACAGCTGTGTTTGTGTCAATGCATGGAGGTGCCCTGCTGAGTAGCATTCATTTTCATTGCTGCATGCTTTCATGTGCTGTCATGAGAATGTTGGAGCTTGAATTAGAGCAACAAACATTCATAAATTTCTTGTTAAACTTGGCAAGAGTGAAAGTGAAATCAGGGACATGTTAGTCCAAGTTGATGGGGATAATGACATGAAGAAAATGGCAGTGTACAAATGTACAAACATTTTTCTGAGGTACAGAAAGCATCACTAATGAAGAGAGGTCAAGGTGGTCAGTAATGAGCAATACTGACAAAAACATTGCAAAATTTGTCTGATTATACATCACATTTTTGACTGATTGTGAGAAGCCTAGCAGATACAATAAGATCAATAGAGAAACAGTCAGGAAAATCTTAAGTGAAAATCTTGGCCAGTAATTTATGGCTATTGCATTATGATCATGCATCACTGATAGGGCACTATCTGTGAGGGAGATTTTAGCTAGTAAACCAATAACTGTATTGGAACACTCTCCTTACTCACATGATCTGGCCCCCAGTGACTTTTTTCTTGACCGAAAGATAAAGGAAATATTGAAAAGACAACATTTTGATGACATTCAGGACATCAAGGGTAATACAATGACAGCTCTGCTGGTTCTTCCAGAAAGAGTTTCAAAACTGCATGGAGGATGGACTAGACACTGGCATGAGGTCAGTGCATAGCTCTCAAAGGGTACTACTTTGAAGGTGACCATAGTGCTTTTTAGCAGTAAGGTGGTATGTAGCACTTTCTTTAGGATGAGTTCTGGAACATAACTGTGAGAGCCACTCTTGCTGCTCTCCTTGCCTGCTCAGCTTTCCTCCAGGTGTTCACATTTTTCCCTTTCTCACTTCCCCTGGGTCATTCAGTTCTCAAAGGCTGTAATTTCTGTGGTACCTTACCTAACATTTGCATTCTTTCTCCTCCAGTTTCACTCTCTCTTTCATCAGTGTTTTTCCTTTTCTCATAACTTAGCACTATGCAATATTCAGTCCATTTTATTACTCCGTGTTGCTTATTATTTCTCCTTCTCAGTAGAATATAAACTCCATGAAGCTGGAAATCATGTGTCTCTTCTGCACCTATAGTAGTGCCTAGCACATGATGGGCACTTCATGTGTAGTAATTGAAAGTGAAATTGAAAAACTTGAGTTCTTATTTTCAAAAAAAGTATTTCCACTCATTCATAGGCCTAAAGGATAATACGAAATTCGTGTACTTTTAACAGAAAAGAATCTACATATTTTATAATGGCTTTGTTAAGCCTATCCCTCTTATTTGAGACTAGAACTGGGTCTATTCTGGTCACAATTGTGCAGGGCCAGGATGAGCTTGGGGAAGCAAAGCAAAGCTTTAGGTACAAAATTTAATTAAGGGTTGGTTGTGGGAGTGGGGAACAAGCCCAAAGAACTCAAGGTAGATAATATTTTCATATTTAAGATGACATTTTATTAATATTTAATAAAATATTTTTAAAAGTTAAAAATAATTAAAAATTGTGATGAACAACACACTAAAATTTTAAGTAAAGATAGTATTAGTATCACTGGTTTCTTTCCTCTTCAGATTCTAATTTGACTGTACTTGGTGCTGACTTTATCTCTTGGCACTTGATAACCATTTGATGAGTGCATGAACAAAGCCAGGAAAGGTGTGGTAGGGTAAGAAGAACTTGACCTTTGTGCTTGGCTTTAGTATAATGACTTGTGTTACTCACACTGACTATGTGGGCCATATACTGATAAGAATGCTTTATGTAAACAGTAATTTATTTAAGCCTTCCCAAAGCCTTATAAATAGTTACTATTATTATCATCTCCATTTTACAGATGCAGAAAGTGGGGTCCAGAGAGATACAACAATTCGTGTGAGTTCAAGTACTAGTGAGCAGCAGAGCTGGGCTTGATAGTGGCTCTTTCAGATCTTCTACAGCTAGGACTTCTGATGGGTCTGCAAGGCACTAGGAGGCATTCCAGGAAAAGGGGATCTAAGAAAATTCCTTTTATTATTATAGAGCAAGTTCACATGGACACCAAAATAAATCATGAAAACATAGGAAAAAACAGATGTCACGATCCAAACACTAGGCTGGAGAAACTAATGTGGAATTATTTTATGAAGCATGTCAAACATATGGAAAGAGTTACAAAGCAGGGCCATTATGGTTTCCTTTTTTTTTTTTTTTTAAGTACCATTGGCTTCAAGAACCAGGGGGTAGTATAGAAAAAGGAACATGAAGTAAAGAGAGAAATTATCCCATCCTCTGTAGTTGCAGACAGAGCTTGTTCGGATGGTTTCCTTATAACTATAAATCTTGAACCATGATTCCCAGTGAGAAATTATTCATGGGAATGCAAGCATTCCACTATGCTTTAAATGGTTTTTGCATAAAAGTGGTGAGATCACAGGTGGATATCACAAGTTGGAGATTACTTGCAAGTCTATACAAAGTGCCATTGACTTTAGCCACTCTAATTTAGAATTTACACTACAGGAGTTCTGTTGAAGTTTATTAGCCTATGGAAGACTTAACCATTCATAATGCATAAGCACATTTTCAGGGAGTAGTGTTAGCATGTTTAACCAATATAATCTCTATATCCTTCATAATGGCCTTCCCTTGCTTTGTATGGAATAGTGAAGTGTTATTATGTCTTGAATTATTTCTGATAACATATGTAAAAGTCTTTCAGAAGCACATTAAGGGTGAACAAATGTGAAAAGACTTTCCTATTTGCAGTCCATATTTTGAAGAACATGGAAAAATATTTGAGTAGGTTTGAATTCTGGGGTCTCAGGCAAAAATTTTTTATATCGCACTCTTTTCAAACCTTGTCCACAGAGACATACTCAGCATGGTCCCTGGAGCCTCAGGCTCACCCTCCAGCATGCCTAAACTATCTGCACTGGTAGTTCCATATATGTATCAAACTAGAAAAAATTATTTGGTATTCTCTCTGACAACATGCTTGCAAGTTCTGTGGAGAAGAGGAAAATTAAAGTCAATTTGTTCCTTAATTCATGCATTCCTTTTATTCTGAATTCTATTAAATGAGGTATGCTTGAACAGAGAAAGGATTGTTACACATCTAGTGTATACTGTTAAATTTTACAAAGGGAAACAATCAAACACACATGACCTCAAGAAAACATTCAAAGCTGGTAAGCTGCATGCATTCACTTAAGATACTATTTTGGGAGTAAAGGTTTAACTTAATAAGCCTTGACTCAAAATACAAAATCAAACTATTAGCATTTTATTTATTCTAATTATATTCAGTTTTAAAGCAACAACTGACAACATAAAATTGAAATGTAAATATAGCGTATTCAAGAGGAATTTCCTGGAACTAGTTATAACCATATTTTCTATAAAAATATTTACTAGGTATTTACCATGTGTTGGTAATTTGGTAGTTTGATTATTATGCTTATTTGACAAGAGCTTAACACTGTCTCAACATTTACTTTTTTTCTTAACTCACTGGAGAATAAAATTAATGTCTACTGAGGATATTTAAATTTTTTAAATGCTGTGTTTTATTGTTATTATTATTTTTATCAGTGTGTCAATCATATGAGAGCACAAACAGTTCAGATGTCTTCTATTGTGCTATTCATATCACAATAAGCCCCATAATAATTGGCATAAATATGTGGACATAACTCTACAAGTGGAGAGAATGAATTTATTGTGTATGATTCATATGTGTATATACATACATATATATATATATATATATGCATGTCTGTGTATGTGTGTATGAATAATCTAAGATTACTAACTCTACTAGCATATTGTAATCTTTGGTATTGAGGTACAATGGTAAAATAGTACTTAGTAATAGTTTTTAAGTCCATATTTTCTCAATTTGAATTTTCTATTATCAGTCATTATCTAATCACACACCTGGAGATCACGTTCTTTTTGATTTGCTTAATATTTGATTATTTAATTTTTTATTCTTATACAATTATTATAGTTCACTGTTTGGCCTATATTTAGGAATTTAGTTTAATTTTCTATTATACATAACTAGAATGTTCTAGCTTATTTCCTTGTATAGAAAGATGAAACATGGAAAGATATTAAAATAAAATATCTAACTTTGTATTAATACTGGAAGGTACAATTTTCATTACTGTTTCTTCTACTTATTTCATCTTCTTTTTTTACAAAAAAGTTAAATAAAATATTCGGTTCGGGGGGAAAGGAAGAACTGTGTTTTATTATTAAAAAATTATGCTAAGGATAGTGGAAGCAAGATGGCTGACTAGAGCCAGTTTTCCACAGAGGCTCCCATCCAGAAGGAGAGTTAAAGGACAGAAGTTTAGCAAGTAACCTGATGGTTTGGAGCTGAGTGAAGAGAGAAGGTTGAATAATGCACATCAACCCTGCTGAGGCAAGCTGTGACCCCAAGGAAAAAAACAATAGGTACAAAATCCATCTCCAAGCAGAAGGGAGTCCCCTCCCCCATGAGAATGACTCAAAGTATACTTTCTACAAATAAGTGAGCAGAGTTCTGATGTCCTCCTATTTTATCCAATGGTAGAGACCTTCTAAAAACCAAAACTCCTTTCCTAGTGAGGACCCACTAACACTAGTGGCACTTTCCTGTCAGGTATAAAACTGTATATATTCTTTATCTGCAATTCTGAACTCCCAGCACTCCCCTCCACTCTCACTCCAAGATCTGGAATCCTGTCTCCCATGGAGACCAGATTCTGGGGCATTTTCTTGAGAGGTGTGGACAAGGCATGGGCTGTTGCAGGTCTATGCTGATTCTGTGACACGGGGGTAAAGAGAGGACTGTGGACCAAGAGGGAGAGGGAGAAGCGGTGTCCCATGGCATAGAGCAGCAGCGCAGTGGTAGTAACAATAGGGCTCACACCCCTGGGGATATTTTGGAGAGACACTCCTGACCTCTCTTGGCAACCAGAGAAAGCCAGGCCTCTACTCTGGTGGCAGCCACTGGTGGAATAGATCTGGGATGGAAACACAGGATCCATGAGTAAAGGGTATGCCTGAGGTGGTACCTGCCCAGGTGGGGCATGGCGGAGACAGAGACTAGAATACCCCTGTGCAGAAATGGCATACTCCCAGGGCAGGGCTGAGTCAGAAGTGCTGCTTTAGTGAGCTTAAGAAGCACCTGGCCCCCAGGGGAACATAGCTTAGACTAAAGAAGATGGGACAACAGTACCAGCCCAGGGAGTAGAAAATGAGAGCTGTGTGTGAGCAAGAGCAACAGCCCAAGGGCAGGAACTGAAAACTGAGTATGAGTTCTAACCACACTCACCCCAACACAGAGTGCAACAGAAACAGAGACACCAGTTCTGTGAGAAATGGCACAATGGCATTGGCATAGGGCAGAGCTGAGTTGCAATTTCTGTGAACTCAAACAGCACCTGGACTACAGGGAAATATAGCTGGGACAGAAATGCTAATTCTGTGAGAATATAAGTGGCAGCAATATCAATCTGGGGTGGGGCTGGAACTGAGTGAGTCACCTCACCTTCCATTAAGCACCCAAGGTTGTCAGGTTTTAGCTCCCCCTGCTGGCTGATGGCAGAGTGTGGCAGTCTGGCCAAGGAGACATAGATTTCTCTGTGACTCAGGCAGATGCAAGCCCCTAGAGTACCTGCTCATTGGAGGGAACTGCATCACAGTCCTGCAGGATTACCAGTGACTGGGTATGGCAAAGGTGCAAGGTGCAGAAGGTGGCATCAACTTTCCAGTCTAATTCATTTGTTGAGTGGGTCCCTCTGACTCCATGGAGCTCTGGAGAGAGTCATACTTGAGCTGCCAGCAGACCCCTGCTATCTAGTAACCAGAGACCTTTTGAACTCTCCTACTTGAGACTGGGTGCTGACTGGGACAATTGATTTGGAACTCTTGACCTGGGCCAATCACCTGAGGACTATCCAAAGTGGTACCCTGGGTGTGTGGTTGTGGGAAAGTTTGATTTTCCTTTTCCAGTTGTTGCCTGTGGAGGGTGGGGTGACTTATATGCTGGTATTTCTCCACAGTTGAGTCTTCAACCCAGAGTTACTGATTCACTAGGATTGGACAGAGACCAGCTGAAAAGAAGACAGAACCACTTAGGCCCACCACACCAAGCAGGTCCCCAGTGTCTCAAGCTATAGCACTGTACAGGTCCTTTGCAAAGCTCTAGAGGAAAAGATACACACACCAGTTCCAGCTCTTGTGAAAAAGGCTGGTTAATCCCTACTCCAGGAGCCGACAGCCCAACTTCACCTTATCTGCTCATCTAGCCAAAGGTGTAAAATAATCATGTTAAAATGTTTATATTACTCAAAGCAATATACAATTTTAATGCAATCCCTATTAAAGCTCCACTGTCATACTTTAAAGACGTATTTTATTTTATATGAAATCAGAAAAAACCTCGAATAGCCAAGACATTACTCAGAAATAAAAACAAAGCAGGAGGAATCATGCTACCAGACCTCAGGTTATACTATAAATCGATAATGATCAAACTGCATGGTATTGGCACAAAAAAAAAGAGAAGTAGATGTATGGAACAGAATAGAGATTCAAGAGATGAACCCAGCTACTTACTGTTATTTGATTTTTGATAAGCCAATTAAAAACATTCAGTGGGGAAAAGATTCCCTATTTAACAAATTGTGCTAGGTGAACTGGCTGGCAACCTGTAGAAGACTGAAACTAGACCTACACCTTTTACCATTAATTAAGTTAGACTCTCACTGGATTAAAGATTTAAACTTCAAACATGAAACTATAAAAATACTAGAAGAAAATTCAGGAAAACACTTGAAGAAATTGGCCTAGGTGAGTATTTTATAAGGAAGACCCCCCCGGGCAACTGAAGCAACACCAAAAATACATTACTGGGATCTGATCAAACTAAGATGCTTCTGCACAGCCAAGAATACAGTAAGTAAAGCAAGCAAACAGCCCTCAGAATGGGAGAAGATATTTGTTAGAACCTCTGTCAAAGTTTAATAACCAGAATCCACAGAGAACTCAAAGGTATTAGCACAAAAGAACAAGTGATCCCATCTCAGAGTGGGCAAAAGACTTGAAGAGAAACTTCTCTGAAGAACACAGGTGTGGGGCCTATAGACATATGAAAAAATGCTCACTATCCTTAATCATCAGAGAAATGCAAATCAAAACCACTTTGAGATATCATCTAACCCCAGGAAGATTAGCCCACATCACAAAATCCCCAAACCAGAGATGTTGGCATGGATGTGGAGAAAAGGGAACACTTCTACACTGCTGGTGGGAATGCAAACTAATACATTCCTTTTGGAAAGATGTTTGAAGATCACTTAGGAATCTAAAAATAGACCTGCTATTGGATCCTTCAATTCCTTTACTAGGTATATATCCAGAACACCAAATATCACTTTATAACAAAGATATGTACACCAGATTGTTTACTGCAGCCCAATTCATAATTGCTAAGTCATGGAAGAAGCCCAAGTGCCCATTGACCCATGAATGGATTAATAAATTATATATGTACACCATGGAACATTATGCAGCCTTGAAAAAAGATGAAAACTTTACCTCTTTCATGTTTACATGGATGAAGCTGCAACATATTCTTCTTAGCAAAGTATCTCAAGAATGGAAGCAAAAGTATCCAAGGTACTCAGTCCTACTATGAAACCAATTTATAGCTTTCACATGAAAGCTATATATAGCCCAAGAATATGGGGAAAGGGGCAAGGGAGGGGAGGGGGGAGAATGGGTGGAGGGAGGGTAATCAGTAGGACTACATCTACAGTATATTTTACAAGGGTACATGTTAAATTTACTAAATGTAGAGTATAAATGTCTGAACATAATAACTAAGAAAATTTAGTGAAGGGTATGTTAACCAGTTTGATAAAAATATTTCAAATGGTATATAAAAGCAGCACATTGTACCCCATAATTGCATTAATGTACACAGCTATGATTTATTAAAAAAAATTAGGCTATGTCTTTAAGAAAAGAAGATAGAAAAATAAGAAAAACATAAGAAAATGTACTCATCCCTCAGACTCCAAGTAAAAATTTGATTCTAATTTAACATCTTTTAAGATGTGTTAAAATAATGTTAGATTGTCTGAGTGATTGTCTTTGATTTGTATATGAATTTCTGGGGCCCTTTGAAGTCCCCAAGGGGACTGACCCTATCTTAGTTGTTTTCACAAGGCTTGCCTGGGGCTTGTTCACCAGCACGATTTTTTCCCATGTGTTTTTGAGAAGTAGAAACTCAGATCTTATTGATTTTTGGGGTATACATGGAATGATCCCTGTCCTAAGTTACAAAATGCTCCAAAGAACAGAGACACTTTAAAGCAGCAATTTCAAAAGAAGAATATAAGCCCAACGTGCCATTTTTCACTGTAAGGTGTAAACTAATTTGGTATCTTTCAAGAGGGAAGTAAGAGTCAGGGAATGATGAAACCAGGTTTCCTCGATATTTCTTCAGCTAAACCTATGGTTCTGAGAGAAACACTGGATTTATAATAGTGGTTCTGTGAGGCAATATTGAAAGGAATTGCGGTCTATAGTTACAGGCTCTCAGAGGGCTGAGGAAATGTGCGTGTTGAACTTGCTAAAATCACTGTGCTATAAATTAGCTGTATGACCTTGGGCAAGGCATTTCATTCTGTTGGACTTTGGAGTTTTATGTTGTTTTCTTTTCTCTATCATTCTTTCCTTTCATATGTGTAATATTAAATTAATAAGCTCTCAGATAGAATTTCATTCATTACTTCATCATTCACTGGACAAATAAATGTGTATTGATCATTCGTTTTTGTGCCAGGCTAAGAACCAAGTGCCAATAATGCAGGGCCACAAGACCAGACTGGTTTGCTACACTCTCGGCGTTTACAGTGAAATCAGAAGAGACATACATTAATCAAAAATCATAAAAATGAATGAAAAATTATAAATATAATAACTTCAAAGGCAAAAAATGCTTTGAGCTGGGAAAGCATTTAAAAAGTGGAATTGAGCTAGTTCGCCATGGGTGTTATATTTTCTGCAAGGGATAATTTAGTTAAAATAAAATGTTTATGATCCATTTTTTTTTCACTCAAGAATGATATTATTGAGTCTTATGGAAAAAATTGTTACGTTCTTTTATAACAAGGAGAAAAAATAGTTTAGTATATGAGAACTTCTTTTAGGTGGAGGTATAATTTTATCAGAAGAGGCAGAGCTTCCCAAACCCATGCATAAGGTGATGCTTTTCTTACAAAAGAGCCCATGGGGTACGTTTGTCTGTGTGGGGCAGGGAGTGGGAATGTGTGGCCAAGATGGCAGTGAGGCAGTGTCAGACACGCCCTTCTTAGGTTCCCATTAAGCCTTAAAGATACTAAACTCACACAAATCAAGACTATGGGTCTTTGGACTCTCCCAAAAGTAAGGCATTAGATTTAAGCCCAAGTTCAATAAAATGTCCTTGGGAAAAGTTGATCCAGCAAATGTGTGAATTATACTACAATTTAAATTATATACTACGTTAAGTAGAAGGTGCCAAAGAGCAAACTGGCCCTGCATTTTAGCTACTGAAATGATATTTAGGGTCTCCAATGCCCATATTCAAATCGCTCAGTGTCACCTTGCTGTGGAGTTCAAGGCGTCTCATGACAAACGCATCTTCTCTTATGTCCACATTTCTTTCTGTGGCCACTGGTGGAGGCTGCTCTTTTGTCTGACATTTGTTCTAGAAAGCGAGGAGATTAGTACTTCTGAGGCATCCTTTAAAGAAAGTGGGAACAAATGGATGGGTTCATTTCCAGTTCATCCTTACACAGAGAATTCTCAGAGGTATTAATATACTCTATGTAAGGAACCCAGAGACATCAAGCCCCAGTTGCCCAGCAGTGACCTTAAAAATTAGTTTTTCTTTTCTAATTCTTCTCATTCCTTTTCTCCTGCTCCTTGGAATGATTCCTCAATTACCAGCATACAATTCCTTGTTCCAGGATCTGCTCTTGGGGGAAAGCCAAAAGGTGTGTATATTTGAAAAAGAAGCAAGATGCAGGTAGCTGTTATTTTACTCCTGAATTTATTTAGTTACTTGGAATTAACAGAGTGAACTCATATTACGATCACATTTCAGTTTTGACATTATCCCGAGAGTAAGAATTATTATTATCCACTCTGAATAGATGGAGAAACTAAGGCTCCAGGTGAGGAAGTGACAAGTGACTTGATCAATATCAATGGAAGTCGCCCATACAGAGCTAAAATTAGTTATTCCATGCAATACCACCTTCGTGGAATGCTTACTGTGTGCCAGGCCCTGGGTTCACCGTGGGAGCGTTGTTCCTCTTCCCCTGGGGTCTCTCTCCATGTTATAGGGTTTCTTTTCTACTTGGGCTGCTCCGGGCCTGATCCAGAAGAGAAGCCTCCAGAGGCTCTGGTCTCTGGCAGGGCTGACTGTTAGATACTCTTCTGCTGTCTGACTGGAGATGCTTTAGCCCCCGTGGGGCCAGAGGCCCGGTTCCTTCATCCCTCACCTCAGGGGCAGTTTAGCTTATCTTTATTTTCCTCTGTACACTTGAGACTTTCTTAGCTGGATTAACAATTCTTTTAAAAAAGTTTTTTTTTTTTTAAATTTCAGATTAATATAAGGGAACATATGAATTAACAATTCTTTTTTTTTTTTTTGAGACGGAGCCTCAAGCTATCCCCCTGGGTAGAGTGCCATGGCATCACAGCTCACAGCAACCTCCAACTCCTGGGCTCTAGCGAGTCTCCTGCCTCTGCCTCCGAAGTAGCTGGGACCACAGGCACCCGCCATAACGCCGGCCATTTTTTGGTTGCAGCCATGATTGTTGTTTGGCGGGCCCGGGCTGGGGATTCGAACCCACCACCTTAGGTGTATGTGGCTGGCGCCTTAGCCTGAATTAACA